>KE154735.1:249741-261437 GCA_000411075.1 Sisymbrium irio | reverse complement strand
GGGGGGACAACTGTACCTTACGTACCTCTTGCGAGGATCAAGCCGTGTGGTAGTTCAATTCAGTTAATTTTTTTTTTGGCCTTGGGTCTAGTTAGGACCCGACGCAAATGGTGTCTTTTGGAGTTAAGGATTTTAGGGTTGCATGTTCTGAGCTTCGGGTTGCTCAGATATTTCTTCTGAAACCTTTTGGCCGGTTTCAGAAGTGTTAACTCCCTTATCTGATGGCGCGATTTGTTTCGCGGATGTCTCCTCTATTTTGGAAATTTCTTTCTGAGTCTGCTTTGGAGGAGTTTGTTGCGGAGATTTCGACTTTTTCGTTTGGAGGGGATTTCATCGCCTGTTTGGAGATTCCAAAATTTGTGTTCTGCTAGGAAACAAATTTGGGACTCCTTTTGGTTTCCCCAATCTATGTGTATGCCTGTTTTCGTTGGGAACTTTAGGCATAAGTGGTAAGTCCAAGAGATTGCCAGCATCGAATTGGTCCAAGGAATTCCCATAATGACGTTGTAGATGGGTGGGTGGTCAGCCACTATGAAATTCACGGCTTTAGTAACTTCTCCTACCTGATCGGGAAGTCGTTTGTTACCTAGAGTCATGGTAGTTTCGCCCGTAAATCCAGTTAAGGGCTTTGGTATGGGCTCAGTTTCGGAGAAATCGACATCCATTCTTCAGAGAGTGTCTCAGAAGATGACGTTGACTGAGCTTCCAGTGTCGATTAAGACTCTAGAGACGCTGGCATCATCAATGGCTAGCTTGATCACGAGTGGAAAGTTATGGGGATGCTGGATCTTGGTTGTGTCTTCCTCGTCAAAAGTGATATGGAAGTCGCCACTGGGCGGAGGTTGCGGCCAGTTCTCGTTCGTTTCGGCTTGCCTTTGATAGGCTTTCAAGGCGGAAACTGTATCGGGGCAGTATTGTGATCCACCCATAATCATGTAGACCTTTCTGAGATTGTACGATCTAGAAGGGTCGTCAGTGCGCCTACCACGTTTTGGTTTCTCCGGGTTAGGCCCTTCTAGGGCTTGACCATGTTCTTCCTTAGTGTCGTCCTAGTGTTGCTCCACCTCTTCGTAAGCCTCCGTTACGAGGAGTTTGGATATTCCACCGAGTTCACCTGCTAGGAGTTTCTTGGTGAGCTTGGTTCCCAAGGTTTTGCAATGCAGAGTCAAATGGCCGTAAGCCTTGTGATGCTCGCAGTAGGCTTTAGGATCATAATTTAAATTACGAGTCCAAGATTTCAGACATTTTCCTCGTCCACCTCCTCCTTCGGGTCTGGACGTTCCTCCAGGCAAGGAAACGGTCGTAACTTGGTAGTTGTGCGCTCCGCCTGTAGTCTCGTAGTTTCCGTACATGCTCCCCTTCTTGCCCGATGAGATATTAGGAGTCGGAGGTGCATTCTTACTCGAAGGTCTAGGGCGGAGTTTCCGCTCGTGAGCTCAGATATCTTTTTTTCAAGCTTAATGAAGCTTGAAGCTCGGTGAAGAGCATCCTGGATAATCAGAGGGGTGTTAAGCGTCAGTTCCTCTTGGAAACAAAACTCATACCAGAGCGATCATTTGAGGGACTCGAGGGCAGCGTTATCGTTAACTCCATCGATCCTTGAGATGACGGCCTTAAGTCATTCCATGAAGTTTTTCAAGGATTCGTTTTAGCCTTGAAAGATCGTCCAAAGATCAGCATCGAATGTGCCTTCGTTCATGAACATCAAATACTGTTTCAGAAAAGCTGCGGAGACCTGCGAAAAGCTGTCTACGGAGTTCCTTTCCAGCTTCGAGAACACATCTCCTTTCAGATTCTCGACGAACAAGAGGCAGTAACCTACGTCTTCTTCTTTTTTTCTGAATGTGTTTTCGTTCTCGAGAGTAAAGATTTTCTCGTATCCCCTCCTTCTAACGCTAAATTATGGGAACCAGAATTCACCTCAATGTAATTAAGTAAAGTTAATTTGACGAACCGAGAATCTTGGAATGAAAATGAAAATATAAAGAAATTGCAAGATGAAAACTAGGGCAATGAGAAGATGAATTTATTGCTTAGCCTGTAATCGTATTGATCGGTCGTTGCAGAATCGTTCAGAATGGTTACAAAGATAGAAATCGATCTTTATATATACAAGACAACTTAAGTCCTAAAACACCTAAACTATCGATGTGGGAACTTACCGTTTCCTATTCCTTGTCGACTTTCCTTTCTTCTTTCGAGGAAATTTTCCGAAATCCTCGCTAAGGCGGTGAATCTTGAGGCAGCTGCTTCTTATCGGTTTGGCCAAATCGTATCATTCTCCTTATACAATTAGGTTCAACATTAGGTTTTCTTTGGTTTGACGTTGTGCTGTTTTTGATAGATTAAAACGTTACGATGTTTCCCGAAAACAGCACGAAGTTTGTTAAAACATCGGGAAGTTAACGAAACAATCGATAAATCCCGAAATGATCAAGAAAAGGAAAAGCCGCACATTCTCGTCCGGCTCGACACCAAGCCGACCTGATCGATCAGCTCGGCCGGGAGACGACCCGTGAGTATCCCTCCATCGGCTCGGCATGAAATGAGGTGAGAAAAAGAAGTGGTTTGGCTCGGCATGAAGGAAAGGAGATTGGAGACCGAGCCAGTCATGCTCCTCATCATCAGCTCGGCATTTAGGAGTGGAGAACTTTTTCGTCGGCTCGGCACCGAGGAAAGAAGAAAGTGAGGCCGAGTATACCAACTTTCACTCCCCACATTGGACCGGTTCGGCATGAGGTGGAAGAGGAGAGATCCGCCGAGCCGGTCATCCTTTCTAATGGTTGGCGTCCGGGTCGGCATCATTTCTTACCTAATGCTGAATCATTTTGCCGAGGATTTTGGTTTAAGGTACGAAAAGATCGGACAATCTCAACTCTTATCGGTTTATCGGAATATCATACAAAAAAGAAATTTTTGTATATTTTTCGAGAAGTTACCGATGAAAATATTTTAAACTAAATTATTTTCTGAGCATCGTTTTTTTCCCAAAAATATTCAAATATGAAAACTTTTTCGATATTAAAACTTTTTAGTCGTTAATTCCTGAAATATGGGGTTTTGACCCCAACACTGTTCCTGCCTCACAACCCCTATGGGAAATCGGCTTATTCGTACCTGAACTCGTCGCAGGGGCGGTAACACAGGCTCACACAATTTCAGTATGCTAAAACATAGCCAAACAACAACAAACCGGACAAACCATATCTGAACCTACCTGCCACTGACGAAAACATGCATTCACCAGTTTCCCGTTAGTCAACAGTTACAACCCGATAGCGGAGACAAGTACGGTGTCATATCATCGGCCATGGTATCTACAGTAAGAAAAACAGCGTCGTTTTGGCGTTCGAAGTTTGAAATTAAAACATCAAACGACGCCGCCTGAGTTACAAACTCTGTCTCAGAGCCACCGTTGTAAATTAATGTACCATCATCTAGTTTTTTTTTAAATTTCCCTCCATGATTAACGATGAATAAAGTGTCCGAATTTTCACAGAAAACATACTATTCCCCACCACACTAGGATGATCTTAAGACCTTAATCAATCAGCTAACATAAGGTCACAACACAATGCTCCAGAGATTTGCACACATGGAAACAAGGATTGACAGATATGAATTGACCACACTAGCGACAAAGAAGAAAAAAAAAACTATACCACTTCTACAAGTAACCCACTACCAAAAAAAGTATGTTCATGAAGTAACAGTATGCAGTGGAAAATTTCACCCACAAAAGAACCACCAATCCCATTCACCCACTCACTGGGGATGCTGAGAAAAAATTTGGGAGGGGGGGAGGGTGTGTGGTTATTCTTAATAGTTCTGCAGAAGAATTACCCGTAGAAATTCAGGAATGTGTAGAAGATTAAGTCTGTATACTGATCCAACAAAGAGATAAGGGAAAGAAGTCTCACGAAGAAACACCAAAGGATATCACAAGGGAACAGCAGTGCGAGAACAAGGGAACTCCAGGGCATGGTGGTAATAATTCATGAGTGTAGTGCATTCATTCAATAGAATATGGCACCCAACAAGCTAAAAGACCCTATGAGCTTTACTATTATGTGTTCTATAAGGCCTCTGACATTCAAGAGCTGTTTATGTGACTTGGGAGCAATCGTGATTTTGATGCCGTATTTGATAGCCACCAGGTTGGGATTCGCACGATTTAAACCAAGCCACATATTTAATCCTACCAGACATGTTGATAAGACTTCTGAAAGGCCTTTTGGAGGTCATACCAGTCCGCATAGGAGAAATATAGGTTCCAACTGGTTTTGTAGTCTTAGTGATGTCATCATGGGAAGCAATAAGGAAGACAAGAAGAGCCTAGAGCGGGGTTGTCGGTCAAACCACGAAAAAAATGCTTACGTTATGCGGCTTGATTCAAGAAGGATAAAAAATCATGATGAGACCCCATGAATCTCGAATATGAAAGATATTTGTGATTATATAGTCGAAAGTTCAGAAATTAAGTTGGAAAAATGGACAGAAGAGCCTAGAGCAGGGTTATGGGTCAAACCCGCCATGCTTGACCCGCCTACTTGACCCTTCCTTCTGTGGATTCAATTGTTTTTAACCTACTAAACCTGGCTTGTAAGATTCATAAAAAAATACATTATATTCGCACCTGCCCACTTAAAATGCGGATAATCCTGTGGATAGTGAGTCAAATTACTAGCTCTTCAAGATCCCACATTAGGAACACAATAACAACTCATACATGATGATTAAAATAAGCTTAACGCTCTAAAAGTGGATCTCAAACCCCTGCCATAAGGTATGAGAATTCCTTTCTGAGAACAAACTCTACTCATCATGTGATAGCGAATGAACACCTTGAGGAGGCAGAACTAGAAGAATTGCTTAAGGATTTAATGAGATTTAGGAAATCAATAGGATACTCATGGATGACATCAAAAGCATTTCACCAGAACGGGTTCAGGATAAAAGCTAGTCAAGCCCAACAATTATAAAAATATTTTGAGGGCCAATTTCTGTGGAGATACATTGGTTTTGATGGTCAAAGATAATGTCTAAAGTACTATTGTTGCCAGGTTCGAGTGACATGCGTTTTTTGTTTTCTTATATCTTGTGTTCAATAGAGGACGAGTCTATGCCATCCATAGAACACAAAAGATGTTTAAGCCCAAAATTCAATGGTGTAGTTAAATTAGAATCTAAAACTCCTTAATACCGGTGTGATCTACTCGATATCAGATAGCCAATGGGTTTCCCAGTGCATGTTTTCCCGAAAGGGGGGGGGGAGGTGATTGTTATTAAGAGTGATATTGAGGAACTAATCCCCACTAGAATTATCATTGGCAATTGCATGTGGATATACTATAGGAAGCTTAACGCATCAAAGACCATTTTCCCCTTCCTTTTATATATCAGATGCTCAAGAGACTGTTCAATCACCTTTTCTATTGCTTTGTATACAGTTATAGGGGAATGTTTCCAGATACACATACACCCTAACGACAAAAAAAAAAAGATGACATTCACATGTCCTTATTGTACTTTTACTTACAAGAGGATGCCATTTGGACTATGTAATGTTTCAGCCATGTTTCAATGTAGCATGATGTTGATATTTTCTGACCTCATTGAAGAAATAGTAAAGGTATTTGTGGATGATTTCTTCGTATAGGAGTCTTCCTTTACTGCTTTCCTCTCTAACTTGTGTAGGGTACCACAATAATGTGAGGAGAAAATCCTAGTACTCAACTGAAAAAAAAGCCGTTTTATGGTAAAAGAAGGAATAGTATTCGGCCACAAGATATCTGAGAAGAGTATTGAAGTATATAAAGTCAAGATTGAAGTCATGGTGCACTTGAAGCTACCAAGGATAAGTTCGAGAGATAAGAGCGTCTTAGGCCATGACACCTTCCACAGAAATTCATCAAGACTTCTCAAAGATAAAAGGCCTCTGAAAAGGTTGTTGTGTAAGGAAGCTGAGATCATTTTTGATGAGGATCTTCTTCAAGGATTTGAAACAATCAGACAAGCACTGATTTCAGCTCTAATTTTCCAATCTCCAAACTGAGATCTCCTCGTTGAGATTATGTGTGATGTATGTGACTACATAGTTGGGGCTGGGCTTGGGAAAAACAGTGGAGAAGAAGCTTCATGTAATCTATTATGCAAGTAGACCCTCGATGATACTCAGGTCAGATATGCCACTACTAAGAAAGAGCTGTCAACCGTAGTATGCCTTTGAAAATTTCAGGAACTACATGGTAGGATCAAAAGTGGTGGTTTATACTAACCATGTGGCCCTTAGATACGTTTAAGCAAAGAAAAACACTAACTTAAGGTTGTGTAGGTGGATTTTCTCCTTACAGAATTCGACATGAAGATAATGGATAAGAAATGCATCGAGATTTGGGTAGGTGGCCTCCTTTCAATAATGAGAAACGAAGATCTAGTACCAATAAATTATGGAAACCGAAGTTCACCTTAATGTATTTCGTAAAGATATTATATAACGGACCGATAATCTTGGGAAAAAAACGAAAACTATGGAAAGAGATTGCAAGATAAAGAAGCTAGGCAAAACGAACGAACTGCTTTTATTGCTTAAGAAAATGGGTTGTATTCAATATCGGATGTTTGATATCGAAAACTGATGTTTATAAAGGTAAAGATCGTTATGTATTTATACAAGACAACCTAAGTTCTAAAACAACCAAAGTTTCGATGTTGGAACTTGTCGTCTCTTTTTCTCTTCATGTCGGGTTGGCTAAGTATCATCATTCGTCATTCGGTTATCGTTATTCTTCGGTTTGCTTTAAGTTAACGTCCATTATGGAACTCCTTAAAAAATAATCATATGACACAGAGTTCAAATGTGGGAGTTATGTTATTTACAAGTTATGTGATCTTCAGATCTCGCGAATTCTGACCTATGCACATTCAAAGAAGGATTCTGATCAGACCAGATTAAATTAAGCCACAAACCAGATTGTTTTACAATATTAGTCCATTTCATCCTTTCTACAAGGCCCAGACGGATTTTGAGAGCTGAGGAGCCAATCAACACAATTAGTTCAGTCTTGGTCTTTCTTTTCATTTTCTATGCATTGTTTTCCACAAAATAATTACTTCTTTGACTTTTATTTATCATTTTTTTTCTATATATGTATGATTTCGTCCACAGTAATAATAGAAGTCTTTTTTTTTGTGTTATACCTTGTGTTTTCTTGAGAGAAAAAATCTCTTTTCATTGTCTTGAACAATTCTTATTACTTGGTGAGTCATATCCAAGCAACAAACCTCCTTTTGGTGTCTTGGTGCGTCATATCCTTGGCCAAAGGAGTGAGAATATCTAAGGACTTCCGCAGCATTTGTGCGACCCTTCAATCCACAGCAATTCTTCCCTGATTACTCCCTGCATCTGGTTGAATCCTATCATTGTTCTAGCTTAGAGCAATCCTATATTTTGGGCGTATCTTCCCGTCTGGCTCGGTGGCAGCGAGGACATGAGATGACGACTTAAGCCGTCTGGCTCGGGACATCTTGAGTGCTTGGCGGTCGGCAATGACCGTACTAGTCGTCCGGCTCGATATTTCCTCTGTCCTGTGTAAGATTGGCTTGTTGAAACGTTCAGTTCATGATACGAAAAGTTCAAGGAATTGCGACTTTTATTGGTTTATCGGAAAATCATAGGAAAAAGTAGTTTTCGTATACTTTTCTTAAAGTTATCGATAAAAATTAAGTCTAACTAGTTTTCCGAATATCGTTATTTTCCAAAACTATTTAAATATGGAAACTTTTTCCGATATCTAAACATTTTAATTTTTAATTCCAGAAATATGTTTTTTGACGCCAAAATTTAGCTCCTCAGCTTGTCAATCTCAGGTATGATAGTGACGAGGTAATCTAGAAGTATGATATGAGATTAAGGAGCTAAGATGTTTCGTGAATGGTTAGCCTGCGACGTTTCGTACCAGACTCTCAAATTGTGTTTCGGACAAATGATAGATCATTGCTGAGCCAAATGATGATTTAGCATTAGTGGGCTTGAGCTGACCAGAAGGGTAATGGAGAATAAACAAGAAAACATGGCTTTTGACCATTTAAAAGGGGAGAAGAGTTAGCTTTTGCTTGGCGAAAATGAAGAAGATTTTGGCTGAGCTGGCAGTGATTTCTTTTTGAAGACTGTCTGAACCTAAACGTCTCATATTTATGGAGAATGATCGGTTTGAGATACGCTGAGCTAATAGTGTTGACTCGTAAAAAACCTTTACTAGGAAACACCCGCTGGGAAAAAAACGTAGTAGAGGAAAAGAGTGCAACGCGTATTCAAATTTTTTGTAAGAGTTTTCTTTCGAAAAACTGTTAAAGTTAATTTTTTTGAAAGTCTTCGTAAAAGTTTTCCCGAAAAACTGTTTGAGTTAAGTTTTTCATGATTTTTTTTTTAAAACTGTTAACGTTAAGATTTTTGAAAGTTTTCATAAATTGTTTCACGAAAAACTGTTCAGGTTAAGTTTATCATGATTACTTTTTTTCCAAAAAACTCATCACTTTAAATTTTTCATAAGTTTACGTATGAAAATGTGAGGAAAGAGAGTTTGCCTGAGCCGGTTGGCAGGGATGCCGAGCCAGAAAGTTACATACTGATGGTTCGAGGTAAGAAGACCGAGAAGGATGCCGAGCCGGTCATTCCCTGCTGAGCCGGTCATTCCCTGCTGAGCCTGATGTAAATCAGGACATGGAACCAGGCACAAGTATCATGGATAGCTCGAAGGTGGATCTTCAGCTTGAATAGGAGCATGGATCATCGATCAAAGGATCTAGGCAGCAGTTTAACGAGCTCATGGAGGAAATTCACAGCATAGATAATCACCTTGGATTTTTTCTCATGATCAATTTTACATTCCACCATTTTTTCCTGGCTAATCTACTTTTGAAGCTAAGGCAGAAACTTGTTGATCTTAAACTTCTACAAATGGCCATACTTCTTCTTGGGGATCTAATGCACATCATAATCATGCTATTGAAGATTTATCACATCCAGAAGCCAAGGAGAACCATTTGGGCATATGAATCATCAAGTGATCCAAGATCAGACATGTTTGGGTCAATAATAGAAAATTGCAATCCATAACTGTTTGGATTCAACCCAATTTGTACCAGAAATATCTTGGGCCATCTTGAAGTCTTTTGCATCATCTTTCAAAGCCCAAAGTAATTCAGAAAGTAAAGACACGAAATTTTGAAGTGGCAGAGTCATTTTGACCAAAGTTGAAGAACTATTCAACCAAATAGTTAATGCGTTGATCAAATCTTTTCTTACTTTCATTTATTTTCTATTTCCTATGTTTTTAATAAGTTTTAGATTATAAAACAATGTATGCACGTCCAGAATAATAACATTCATATTTTATATTTTAAAAACTTTGAGAGTGATTCTCTTCAGTTCATTGTGAACATTCAATTGTTATTGTTTCATATCCTACAATAAAACCTATTCCAAGTTGGTGTCTCATATCCAAGAGGAATAGTTAGTAAATCTGAAGCCTTTCCACAACCTCAGTGTGACCTTTCAATCCATTTGTTCCTTTGTTTCTTTTCGTGCTAGTAGCCCATGATCAAGTCCTATCCTTTTCAACTCAAGAGTGGGAATCTTTGGGAGGTTCGTATCAAGTGGTATCAGAGCAACCACTCTTCAGTTGGTATCATTTTCTGTTTTCATCTTTCTTATCTCTTCACTTTTCTTCTTTTAAATTCTTAGTCTATCTATTTATAAACAAGGGATCAGCGCCATTCCTGTATGAGACAAGTTCTTGATCTATAAAAAAAAAAGAGAGAAAAAGAAATCGTTTCAAAAAGAAAAAAAGAAAAAAAAAGAAAAAAAAAAGGAGATCAACTGAAATTTAGGTTCTGAATTGGTTAAAGCTGATTCCTGACAAAAATATTTCAACTGTCTATCTTTTCTTCTTCTCGTGGATTGATCACTGATTTGATCGATTGTTCTATCTGAACTGTGTGAGTTCATTGAGGAAACTAGAGTTTGTTGGAAAACCTCTAATTGCAGGATCACCAGAGGAAACTCAAAGGAGGAGAACGGAACACCATAAGACGACCAGAGATGATGCAAAGGATGGTTCCTACAGATGTTCAAATCCATCTTCAGAGAGGTAAAGGAGTTCTAGACAGGTTAGAGAGTCCAAAGTTCATGAAAAGCCAAATTATGCTAACTTGGAAAAATTGTTGCAACAAGTACTGCAGGTTGAGAATCAAAATCAGAAAAGGAGCTCAACCTCACGCCCTCTCTTGGTAGCTGAAGTGACAAAACGTGATCCTACCTGTTCTGAGGAGAAAATGACTGCCTAAAGTCCAGAAACAGAGCAGCCACTACAAAACTGCAAAGGTAAGGATAAAACTTCTGATTCAGGTGATTGTGCTAATGGGGGGTAGTGGGATGCATTAAAAAATCCATGGCGCTTGTGGAGAAAGCTGAAACATTACTGAGGAAGAAGAAGAATCCACTGAAACTTTGCCATGCTTGGTTGAATCAAAAAGAACAGCCACGGTTATGATCAGAAAAACTGAAGGTTTTCTAAATCAAGCTAAGTGTGATCTTGTTTCTTTCCAATCTGATACTTTGTTTTATAAAAATGTAGTTTGTGATGAGACCAAGTAGATTTGTTTCTTGTCTATATGATTTTGAAGATTAAACTCCAAGAGAAGTTCCAAAGATAGTGCCACCAGGCAGTGATTTGGAGTCTGCACCTAGCCATGTTTCTAAAATGGTTTTTGATCCATCTCTTTGTGAAAACTACAGCAAGAACTGTAAGGAAGCTAATTTCGTTAAGGGTAGACATGAAATGTTTTTTCTTGTTACTCATGATACTGACAAACGTTTTGGGTTGCAAGGTGTGAAAGAACTTTATGTTTCAAAACTTGTTTTTGACAAACTTAATCAATCTTTTGAATTTGAAAACATAAAATATTTTGGCACAGAAGTTTTTAAAGATGGGTTTCAATCTTTTAAAGAGTTTGAGCTTGAAAAGTTCTTTAAACAAAAGGTTTTTCTGCCTGGAGAACTGTGTGTTTCAAAATTGATTTTTTACAAATTGTTTTTCACTTTTGAAGCACTCAATTTTGGACATGTTTTTAAGCAAAAAATTTTTCTGAGCAGTGGATTTCATAATCTTGAATTCTCTTTGATGATTATTGTGAAAAAGAAAACTTTTGACCCTCATTTCTTGAAGATATTTGAGTTGTTTAGAGCTGAGAATGAAACTGAAAATTTCCCAAAAACGATCTGAACTCTTGCCATGAAGTTTATTTGAATGATCATGTTCCTATAGGTTTTTTTAAAGTTGGCACAGATCAGTCCTTTTTCTGAAAAAGGTTTGTCTGTTTTAGAATCAAATGAGATTTCCAGAGAAATTTTGAGTTCTAGTCTTTTCATGGTATTTAACAAAGTTTTGTCTGAAGGTTTTAATAACATGAATCCAGATTATCTCTTTAAGAATCCTATTTTTGACGTCCTGATAGAAGATAAGATGTTTGATTATGGCTGTGCTTGGTAAATTAACTTTAAGGACTGTAGAGACTTAAAAAAAAAAATCTAAAGCTTTAAAAATCATAAATTATCCAATCAGACTTTATTGTTTTAAAAGCCCTTAAAGTCTTCCTAAAAACACTCACAACCATTTTTCTCATTTTGTTCATTA
>KE154735.1:171965-182406 GCA_000411075.1 Sisymbrium irio | reverse complement strand
GTTTATATTGTTGTTCTCATTCCAAGATTCTCGATTCCTCATATGCACTTAATATATTTACATTGAGGTGAATTACGGTTCTCACAAAAACTGTTTATGTTAAAATTTTCGAAAGTTTTCTTAAGAGTTTCCCGAGAAATTGTTTAGACTAAGTTTTTCATGGAAACTGTTTCCAAAAAACTGTTGTTAAGTTTTTCGAAACATTCCATAACAGTTTCCCGAACAACTGTTTAAGCTATGTTTTTCATGAGAAATTATTTCCGAAAAGCTGTTAATGTCAAGTTTGTTCGAAAGTTTGGTAAGAGTTTCCCGAAAAACTGTTTAGACTAAGTGTTTCATGGAAATTTGTTTTCGAAATACTTTTCATGTTAAGTTTTACAAAAGTTTGTAAAAATTTCCCGAGAACTGTTGAGGCTATGTTTTTCATGGAAATTGTTTCCGAAAAACTGTTCGGGATAAGTTTTTCAAAATTATTTGTTAGAGTTTCCCAAAAAACTGTTTAGTCGATATTTTTTATGGAAAATTGTTTCTGAAAAACTGTTCTTTTTTTTTTTTGTCCTCAACGGACAAACTGTTCACGTTAATTTTTTCAAAAGTTTTTGTAAGAGTTTCCTGAAAAACTATTTAGGCTAAGTTTTTCATGGAAAATTGTTTCCGAAAACTGTTCATGTTAAGTTTTTCAAAAGTTTTTGTAAGAGTTTCCCGAAAAACTGTTTATGCTAAGTTTTTTCTTGGAAAATTGTTTTCGAAAAACTGTTCATGTTAAGTTTTTCGAAAGTTTTGGTAAAAGTATTACCGAAAAAACTGTTTAAGCTATGTTTTTAATCAAAACTGTTTCCGAAAAACTGGTCACGTTAAGTTTTTCGAAAGTTTTCGTAAGAGTTTCCCGAAAAACTGTTTTGGTTATGTTTTTCATGAAAATTTTTTTACAGAAAACTGTTCATGTTAAGTTTTGGTATGAGTTTTCTCGAAAAACTGTTTAGGCTTACTTTTTAATCGAAACCCTTTCCGAAAAACTGTTCAAGTTAAATTTATCGAAATTTTTCGTAAGAGTTTCCCGAAAAACTGTTTCGGCTATGGTTTTAAGGGAAAATTGTTTCCCAAAAACTGTTAATGTTAAGTTATTTCCGAAAAACAATTATTCGAAATTTTTCGTAAGAGTTTCCCAAAAAACTGTTTAGGCTATGTTTCTCATGTAAAATTGTTTCCGAAAATCTGTTCATGTTAAGTTTTTCGAAAGTTTTGGTAAGAGTTTTCCCGAAAAACTGTTTAGGCTAAGTTTTTAATCGAAACTGTTTCCGAAAAACTGTTCACGTTAAGTTTTCGAATGTTCTTGTAAGAGTTTCCCGAAAAACTCTTTAGGCTAAGATTTTCATGGAAAGAGTTTCCGAAAAACTGTTCACGTTAAGTTTTTCGAAAGTTTTTGTAAAAGTTTCCCAAAAAACTGTTTATGCTAAGTTTTTCATGGAAAATTGTTTTCGAAAAACTGTTTATGTTAAGTTTCTTGAAAGTTTTCGTAAGAGTTTCCCGAATAATTGTTCATGTTAAGAGTGTTTCCGAAAAATTGTTAGATTAAGTTTTCCATGAAAAATTGTTTCAAAAAAACTGTTCACTTCAAGTTTTTCGAAAGTTTGTTGCACAAAAACGTGTGGAAGATTAGTTGGCCGAGCCGGTCAGCAAAAATGCCAAGTTGGACAACATCTGGTGTGGTGTCTCGACGCTCTGGTGAAGAAGAATGCAGGAAGAAAGTGGAAGGCTGTCGAGCCGGTCAAATCTTCTCGTCCTGCATCGGCGTTCTCATAACGAATGGATGAGTGTGGAGGAGCCGATGCATGCTGAGCCAGCTTATGATGATGCTGAGCTGAACAAGCCTTGGGTTGAAGATTGCTTCTCCAGAAGGTGCTGAGCCGGATATATGATCCGTGATTTGTTGGCGATTTCTTGCGAGAAGGAATAACGCCGGACGGACTCGATGGATGTAATTCCAATCTGTCCAATCCTCCATGTCCTATCGTGGTTTCTCGGGGAATATGATCGAGAGGTATGTGAAATGAGAATGTCGAGCCAGATGTATTGTGCAGATCCGTTCGCTTCTCATTTAATTTTCAGCCGAAAAAGTGTCTAAGTTGAGTTTTTCGTAGTGGTTTTTCCGAAAAACTGTTCACCTTAGTTTTTGAAGGTTTTCATTTGGAAACAATGGAGGAGCAGTTTCAGCCGAGCTGGAGGACCACAGTGCCGAGCCAGTCGGCCCTTCATATCCTGTCTCGATGTTTCAATGGGAACGATCAAGAGAGGAAGCCAGACATGTGATATATGTTGGGTCGATAGTTGCCACCATGAAAGATGTCAAGCCGGATGCCAGTGTGCACCTTAGGCGTTCAAATCTTAATGCTTGTTGACGAACTTTTTAGAAGTCTTTCCCAAAAAATTGTTCGAGTTTAGTTTTTCTGAAGACTGACTTACGTTCATCCTGAGGCCAAGCCAACCGTGTTGGTGGACATTTGGAAATTTTTTAGAACTGAGCTGGATGTGAATGGTGGGCTATGAGGCCCAATATACCATTTTGTTGATCACGCCCTCACGCCGAGCCAATCAATCGATCGGTACAAAAGATTGATCGATCTCTGAGATGTTATGCCAAGCTGGCAGTCCATATCGTATTGGATCGATGGTGTTGGATTCAGAGACCGCCGAGCCGGACGCTGGTATGCATCTTGGCCGGGTCAAGCTGGTTGTGAGGGAAGGACTGTTCTCTATTCTGTTTCAACGAAAAATTTTGTTTCTCCAGCAAACCATTTTTCTAAAGAATTTTAAGTTTTCGGAGGAATCCTATTGGTGAAGTGAAGCTGACTCGAGCCGATCATCCTACTAAGGGTGGAGTGACTCGAGTTAATGCCAAGAGGCGTTTGTGGGAGACATTTCCAGGAAACCATTTGTATGAAAATTTCGAGTTGAAAGTCTTCAATGAAATTTCCTTTTTTGATAGTGTCCAGATTATTGTATGTGTTGTCCCGAGCAACGTTTCCTCGAGAGAGGGATTGAACCCGAAGTGATAGTTCATACCCCGAGTCGATGTTTGATGTGAAGTCATGAAGACTCGAGGAAAGAAGGATATATGATGAGGCAGATATGTCAAGGATGGAATCAAAGAGATCGAGATCATGCTCGGTTTGATGCTCATTTGTTTGATGATAGGATTTCAAGTATTTTCTGTAGGAGAGTATAGTAGTTTTAATTTTTTACTCACTTGTGATTCCATAGCATTTTTTATGATGCTTAAAAGTGTTTTGCGAGAGTTATGACGTGTTTAACTTTGATATTTTGTCAGCAGACTCTTGTCTTGCCTTTTTAGACGAAAATGTGTTTGCGTTTTAGTTGAGGATGTGCCAGCGCTGCTAAGAAGCGTTTGTGACTGGGCTTATGGTAACTTAGCGTTTCAGAAACTAAGTTATTCGTTTGTCTGGTTTTAGGGGATGCAAATTATACGGCTAACCTCCCCGTATTTTGACGTTTAAAATGCGTTTATAATCTCGTCTAGTGGTATTCTAGTTTGCATTTCAGAGATGTTTATCACCGATGTGCCTGAGCCGACGATGATCTGGTTGATGATTTTGTAGTGAGGATTAAGGCAGAACAAAGTCCTTAACTGCTTTGCCATGCCTCTCTCACAGGCAAACCTGAAAAAATTGTCCGGGATATACCCTTCCGTTGTTAAGCTAGGATATACCTGATCTTTATTTATATAGCGCAGTGATTCATATCCATGCATGGATGTGATCGAACTGTTTCCCGATCTGGGCATTGGCTAGGTTCATAAGAAGGGTAATGAAAGAAGATTTTGTCCGTTGTGGCCAGCAACGAACATGTTCGAATCCAAGAGGATCGAAAGAGTGTTAGATTTGTGCAAATCTTTTGTTGAGTGATTGTGTTTCAGGATTTTCTCGGAGTTTATCAGAGAAAATGATGTTTGTACTCGTTTTGAGATAGAGTTTTTCAGAGAGTTTCGGAAAAACTTGAGTTTCAATTTCGTTTTTTCGAGTGTAGGAATGGTCATGTCTACACTCCCACTCCTCTAATTTTTTTTTTATGCCATCGTCTCAAGTCGTTGAGGTTACCACTCGGTCTGATGGCACTTTTTCGTTGTTTTTTTTTGGTCTGGATAGAGTTGAAGACTCCATATTCTGAGCTTTGGATTGCTCAGGTGCATCTTTTGATGTCTTTGGTATAAGTTTCAGAAGTGCTACCATCTTGACTTGATGATGGTGTGGTCTTTTTTTGCGGAAACTTCCTTTGATATTTCCTTCTCAGAAATTTATTTCGGAGTTACTTTCACAGGAAATTAGTTCAACGATTTAGTCTTTAAATTTTTTTTTGGAGGAAATTTCATTGCTGGTATGGAGTTTCTGGAATTTTTGTTCCCCGAGGAAGCAAACTCAGGATTCCTTTTGCTTTTCCCAAACGGTTTTTATGTCTGTTTTGTCGAAAATTTCAGACATAGATGTTGACGACCATAATGACGTTATAAATTGTAAAAGGGGATAGCTTGCATCGATTTGATCCAAGGGATTCCCATAATGACGTTATAAATTGTAAGAAGTTCAGCTTGTTGCGAAGTTGACGACCTTAGTCTCCCCTTCTAGTCAAATAGAAAGTCAGATATTTCCAAAAATCGTAGAGGTTTGTCCATTAAACCCAGTCAAGAGTCTTGGAGAATGCTCAACTTTGGAGAAGTCAATAGTCTTTCTTCGTAGAGTGTCTCGGAAGATAGTGTTAACCGAACTTCCAATATTGTTGATGTCGCTCACCAGGAACTGGATTTCGAAGGATATATATTTTACGAGAAAGAGGCATGATCGCCTTTGGTGAATCTCTCCTCACCTGAAATGGATTCAAAAATTAGGGGCTTATGGAGTCGCTCTGGTCAGAATGGAGCTTCAGACTTCTATTTCGGATTCGAATGGTAAAGAAAAGTAATTCTTATAGCAGCAACGGAGGCGCTGTCGAACAGTTAACAATATGGATGAGTTAAACGAATGAAAACCAATTAACCAATATTGAATCGATCAAAATATGGAGCATGATGAACATCCCTATTGTACTGATGCAATTTTCCTCGACAGTCAAATAATGATTAAATATATATTATTAAATCATACTCTATGTGACGACTCTCTATACGGAAAAATACGGCGTGACAACGTTGACCAACTAGTAGAATATTGACTTCTCTATATGGAGATTTAAGAATTGTATGGCGTGCTTTGAAAATCGATATGCAACAAAGTGCAAATGAAATTACATTTAGTCAGTGAGTAATGCAATTTGTGATACAAATTATGCAGGAATTATTATTAAGTATCAAAAGGTACTTATCTTTTTAACAACCGAAACGGAGCATCTCCGTTTTGATCGGCTCGGGGAGATGGGACGGAAACAGATTCTGAGCTTTGCTTCCTCTTACCAGCTAGGGGTCTTTGCTTCCTCCCACCGACTTCGAGATTACCATTAGTTTGAAGAGAGAGAGATATGATCGCCTTGTTGCATATCTATTCACAGGTTTGGAACTATCACTTCCACGAGCTCAGGATGTCGGAGACGAGATGGTCATCAGCATCAGAGAGTGATGCGGAGATCGCCTCAGTGCATCTCCAATCACCGGCTCGGTATGTTAGGAAGCTATCGGCTCGGTACGTGAGGAAGCTATCGGCTTGGTACATGAGGAACCTATCGGCTCTGGATTCTTTAATTTTTTTGAAGATGATTGTTCTGTTGGTTTCTTTGTCAATTGCCAAGAGGTTCGATCTAGGGTTTTTCGCTTTCGAGAGTAAATATTTCCTCTTATACCCTCATTAACGTCAATGTATTTTCGTAATTGTTAATCTGAGGAACCGAGAATCTTGGAGTGAAACCGAAAATAAAGAAATAAGAAATAAGAAAACTAGGGCAAATAGAAAGACGAATTTTATTGCTAAGTATCAAGGTTTATTCAGTATCGGGTGTTTGATATCAATGACTAAATAAAACGACCCAAAATTCCATTTCCAGCCCATTTGAATTTTTCTTCATTAAACCCAGGTCAAACTTTCACACTTCTTTTCCTTCTCTATGTAAAGAGTTCTATCCCGTCTCTTTTTGTCCACCCAGACAAAGCAGTGCTTTACCAAATGGCCGGTTGTTGTTGAATTATCCGACGACCAACCACTGGTGAATTTTTCCGACGAATATCTCCGACAATTTCTGGCGAGTCTCCGGCGAGCTTCCAGGCGAGTTTCCAGAAAATTCATGTGACCCTTCTAGTAAGTTTATCGTATTCTACCTTTTCCTTTTTTGGAATTGGCTCAGTTTATTTAAGTCCAATTCGGGTTAGTTCTTTCGGTCGGGTTGAGTTGGTAGGGTCATCAGATCGGTCCGGTTTGGGCCGGGTCAGGGTTAACCGGTTTCGATTGGGTTGATAATTGACTTTGAATTTGATCACTGACTTTGATCAGTTAACCGCTTTTCATCGTTCGAATGTCATTTTCACTCAATTTCCGTGTTTATTCCAGATTTAGTATCCGTTTGAGCATATGAAGTTTAAAAGTTGCATATAATTAGATTTGGCAAAGGCGAGGGCTATTCTGTAAGAGCCGTACTTTCGCTCGGAACTTTTTTAATGGAATTTAATACTCAATGTGATCAGTTTTTTTATCAAGTATATGTAGTTATTGTTAGTAAATTGGCTTTAGGAATATAAATGATTCAACATGATTGATTGTGCATGCAAAAACTGATAATTGCTTGTTATATATTGTGTATGCACACACACACATATATATATATATATTGCATATGGTCGAGCATGATAGACATTGGAGAGTTGCAGGGATATCTGCATAAGTTCGGTATCAGTGCAGGCAGGAGTTCTGTACGAATACAGGAAGGAGTTCTGTATTTTTGACTTGCGACGATTGTGTGAAAGATGGTTATGGGCAGCTCAGTAGATCTGTTGACCGGTGCCTTCGAAATCGATAAATTGTCTATGGGCGGTGCCGTCGGTCACTTATACTGATTACAGGGCATTGTATGCAGGTTGGGTGCTTTAGGTGCTGTGGTTGTTCATGTTTAGTTTTTGTTCCGTGTTTGGAGTGCTATGACCAAAATTGTGTTTTGTATGGTTTAGCATCCCAAACCTCACTGAGTGACTCCACAGTTGCTCACTCCCTCGTTTTATATTTCAGGTGAGCTTGACGAGTAGATGGACCTACAGATTGATTGAGTGGCATTTGGCATATTTTACGGTTTTTCCTATTTTGTTTTAAAAGTTTGTTATTTGATTTTATTTCGAGGAAATTGGAATTGTATATTTATTGGTGATATTAATAGACTGAATTATTGATAAGTTATTGGAGTTACTTGAGAGAGAAGTTAGGTTGTGTGCCACACCATTCTCGAGTCAGGTTGAGACGCGTGTTACAATTTGGTATTAGAGTTGGTTTGTCATCCCGGTGCCAACCCGGGAAGCGGGTAGTAGTTAAAAATAATAAAAATCAGGTTTTAACGATTTTTAAAGTTTTTTTTCAAGAGCCCATTTAAAAAACAAAAAACAAATGGACTCGTTCGATTCGGTTAGTTCATTGATTGTTGGATTTTAATCTTACCTAGAATTGAACCAGCATCTGTTTACCGTTTAGTTGTCACGGAGGAAAGTTAATTGATCTCTCGCCAGGTTTATCATCTCGTATTTGTTCAGCAATCATGGCCGATCAAGTCAATGCTCATCAAGGTTATCAGGATGCCGTCAGATAGACCACTCAAATGGCATTTAGAAAAGCTGCTAAGGAGGTAACACAACTTGTTGTACAGAAGGCTATTTGGATTGCCGCATTGGAGAGTGCTCGGATTGTTGCACAGGAGGCCTCTCAGACAGCTGCATAAGAGGCTACTCGAGTATCATTACAAAAGACATTTCATTATATTAGTCTGTTAGCCGTTATTCAGGGATCAAAGCCAAACCATGCGACTTTGATGTAGGAGTTGAGGAGATATAATGAGATTTTTTTTGGGGATATAAGGATGTCCCATGAGTTCTGATCATGTACTACCACTATACCATCATCTCTGTGACATAGAGAGGGGTTGTGTATTAAAACTTGAAGAAACAGATGCAAGAGATTAGTTTGGATCAGGTCTAGATGTGGATGTTTCCGCCGCTTAAATTGGCGGATGATGTTAGGCCAAAACCTAAATCGTGCAGTATCCAGAGGAGTTTGGATTTTTTATTCAGTATTCACAGAAGATGCCATACATTGGTGGAACAGAGTTTTTAGGAGTAGCCGTTACTGGTACGAGTTAACCTATGAAGATTTTTAGAGGGAGTTCACCAAGAAATTCTTTCCTCAAGAAGATAGCATCAGAATGAGTAAATTTCTTAAAGCACTAAAAATATTGTGGAGTACGAGTGTAAGTTCAGTTGTCTGGGCATATTTTTGAGAGATTTGTAGATTATGAGGATTTGACGAAGATGTTGTGGAAGGGTCAGTGAGTGGATATTCACAAATGTTATGTCGTATGAGACTTCTAATCATGAGAAGGCTCGAGAAGGCTTGACAAGGCTTTTAATCTGGAGGCAGGGTTAGTGGAGGAACAAAAGCTTTTTAAGGTGACTCAGTCAAAGTTTGAGAAGACTTATTTGGGACATAGGATGGCGTCAGAGCTGTCAGGATTTCCACAGAATCATACTTTTTGTCACCACATCATTTTAAGGGAGTCCATACAGTATTTTTCAAGCGGATGATTGAATCAATTCACAAGTGATCGCCAGTCTAAGTCGGTGAATGCATATTATGTCAGGCAGCTTGCAGTGCAAGCATCACCAGTAGTTAGATCGAGGAGTTGTTTCAGTTGTGTTCACCAGATTCACGGTTTTGGAGTTTGTTTCGAGAGAGTTCATGGGTTACTTCTCCCACCACCCAAACACCAACCCATTGATCCGAGTATTTGTTGTTGGAGACCACGGTAGAGTTGGGATTTTTATGTTTGAGGTTGTTGATTTGAGTTGTGTTCGAGTATGTTGCTTTTGTGGAAACCATCGATTTATAGTAATTGTGTTAGTTGGTTGTCGCTAGGGGTGGGACAGTTTATATATATTGGATAATGGAGTTACATATAGCATCATAAACCAAATGAGGTCCAGTATTGGTTATTTCAAAGAGTATTGGAGTAAGCTATTATACATACAGTCGGTTCAGAAAAGCAGGCAACTTCAGTCATTCATCAAGAAGTACCAGTTGTATTCAGAGGAGTTGAGTTCCTCGGAGACTTATCAGTTCTGGAAATAAATCAGCTTGAATTAATTTTAAAAACGAGATGGTTACCATGACACTGAGTAGAGTTCGATTGATGTAGACTGAGAATACATATTCCAAGAGTCGAGGGGTGATCATTTTCCAAGATATTTAGGCGGACATGAAATATTCATTAATTTTTTGTTGCATACAGGAAGATTGTTAGAGAGTCAGAGACGATCTTATATTTTCTGTCATGTGATATGTGTAAGATTTGTATGAGCTTAGCCAATCAGTGGCATTTTTGAAGCATCAATAAAACAAAGTTTTGGAAAGGGTGTCTATGATGGTCAGAGTCTGTTGGGGGAGAGACGAAATTCAGAAGAAAGTATATGAGATCGAGGCACAACGGCAACGATCCAACATTCCATTTCCAGCCCATTTGAACTTTTCTTCATTAACCCCAGTTTAAGCCCAAAATAAATTAAAAAGCCTAAAATCCTATTTAAAAAGTCTCACATCGGAAATCCCAAACTTTCACCCTTCTTTTCCTTCCTTATATAAACAACTCTATCCCATCTCTTTTTGTCCACCAAGACAAAGCAGTGCTGGTCCTAATGGTGGATTGTTGTTGAATTATCCGACGACCAGCCACTGGTGAATTTTTCCGGCAAATTTCTCCGGTGAGTTTCCGGCAAGCTTCCGCGTGAGTTTCCCAAAAATTCATGCGAGCCTTCTAGTATGTTTATCGTCTTTTATCTTTTCCTTTTTTGGAATTGGCTCAGTTTATTTTAGTCCAGTTCGGGTTAGTTCTTCAGGTCGGGTTGAGTTAGTCTGGTCATTGGATCAGTCAGATTTGGGTTGGGTCAGGGTTAACCGGTTTTAATTGGCTTGACCATTGACTTTGACTTTGATCGTCGACTTTGATCAGTTAGCCGTTTTTCGCCTTTCTAATGTTGTTTTCACTCAATTTTCCGCGCATTTTCTAGATTGAGCATCTGTTTTAGCATATGGAGTTTAGAAGTTGCATAAATTTGGCAAAGGTGAGGGTTATTCCGCAAGAGCCGTGCTTTCGTTGAGGACTTTTTAGATGAAATTTAATACTAAATGTTACATGTTTTCTTTGATCGCGTATAGGTAGTTATTGTTTGTAAAATGGCTTTAGAAATATTGATGAT
>KE154735.1:82889-96580 GCA_000411075.1 Sisymbrium irio | reverse complement strand
AATTTTTCTTTGACCGATTCTTCTTCCATTGGTTTCAGCACGTCATAAGATTGTTCTGAGCCAAAGCCAGGAATTTTTAAAATTGCTTACGATGGCTTCCTTGATTGTAAATTCTAGGCCTTCAGATGGGTTATTACAAAGTGGGTCTTACCTTCTTCCTTGCGTTGGTCCCGCTCAGCATCAGGAGGAGAAAAAATGATTGGCCGAGCCGGCCATCTGGCTCGGTGTTCTCCCCAACTCCACCCAGAATTGCCTCGTCAAAGGGTTTGGTTTATGATACGAAATGTTCGAAGAACCGCCACTTTTATCGGTTAATCAGAAAATCATATGAAACAGTAATTTTCGTATACCTTTCATAAATTTATCAATAAAAATAGTTTAAGTCAAACTATTTTCCAAATATCTTTTTTTCTGTAAATATTCAATATGAAAACTTTTCTTATATTTAAACATCCGTTAGTTTTGGAAATGTGAGTTTTGACCCCAACATCCGTGATAATGGAGAAGTGGAGTCCGAGGAGGAGAAAAAAGACACAAGGCTAATATTTAATGAATAACATGAGGAAGAAGCGGCAAAGTACCTAGCCCAAGGCCATATGTTGCAAGAATTTTAGGATGTTTCTCCAGAACACAATCCACAAGGACAGTTGGTGTAAAAACCCACACTGAAGATTGATGGACTTGGAAGCAAATCCTTTCCCTTCCCAAAAGGAAGAGGAATAAGGAAAACCTGTCCTTTGTGAAGAGTTTTAAACAATAAAAAATCATCCCAAGGACTAATGCTGGTCGCCTGTAACCTTTCAGGAAGAGATTGAGAGGCCAAGACCAGTCCAATGACCACACTGGTCGCCCGTAACCTTCCAGGAAGATATTGGGAGACTAAGACTTGTAGAATGATCATGCTGGTCCTCCGTAACCTTTCAGGAAGAGTTTAGGAGACCAAGACTTGTCCAATGACCATTTTCATCGCCCATAACCTTTCAGGAAGAGATTGGGAGACGAAGACTTACCCAATGACCATGCTGGTCGCCCGTAACCTTTGAGGAAGATTTTAGGAGACCAAAAACTTATCGCAGGATCATGTCCTGGTCGTTAACATCTCTCACAAAGAACACCACTAAACGGCGAACAAGCTTCACTAGAGTAAGATTATTGAGAGGTTCTTTCTATTATCTCTTAATTTTTTAAGAATAACATAAAATTTAGAAATTATGTTTTTAATAAAGATGAGTCTCCGAATAAGTTTGTTATGTTTTTGTCGACAAAAAAGATGAGTCTCTAAATTCTTGTAACACTTACCCAAAGTCTCGAAATAAAGAGACTTTGGATGAGTGTTCCAAGAATTCAGACTCATTCTCGTTAAATAAATATTAAAAAATATTATATGTTATTTCTTTTTTAGAGACTATAGGAGAAATCCCCAATAATCAATGCTCTTACATGCTTCCACGATAAGTCTTGACTGAACCAATGAGTTTTCGGGTCATTTCCGTAGTTTTACCTTCGGAACACTATTCATGCTCTGATCACGGACCAGGAAAAGTTATCCCAAAAAGATGGCGAGCAATATCGGAACCGGATTGGCTCGAAGACTAGCTCGATCAGATCAAGATTAAATGATGAAGTGCTGGAGAAGGTTGGACCGCAGACTGGGCTGAAACCCATCAAAATACCCAAAGTCGTCGAGTTAAAGTGTTTAATGAAGTCCCATATTGCTAGCTGCATGTAATAGGTTTTAACAATTCCATTCTGAATACTTAAACTCGTATTGTAAGACTTTACAACATTTTAGAAAATTCTTGTACTTCAGAAAGAGATCAATAACAACAAACATTTGTAATCTTGGTCCTCGAGTTCCTATTTAAAGAATTTTTGAACCCTCAGTTATTATAAGTTTTGATTGTGTAAGTTTTAAATCTCACAATTTGGCACTGTCTGTAGGGACGAGTAATATCTAACACCTTAAGAGCTAGAGGATAGTAGAAAGTAATGTCCGGAGAAAGAGACACCACCGGAGCCGGAGACCAGACATGAGGAAGGACCACCCAGGAGGAAGCAGGGGCTTCCATAGCCGAGTTAAAGACGATGCTAGTTACTTTCTTGGAGCGCTAAACCGAGCAGGAGAAGCTCAACAGCACGGTAAGAAGGGAGAGGAGGCTATCTGAGAAGGGAGCACAGGAAGGAAGGCGCCATGAAGGAGAGGTGCAAGAATCAGGAGGAGATGCCTTAGTTTCTCATTAACCCCTGAGGGACCAACCACATGCAAAGACATGTCATCTGGTGCGAGGCTAAACCCTTC
The DNA here is from genome assembly GCA_000411075.1 of Sisymbrium irio. Classification (NCBI taxonomy): domain Eukaryota; kingdom Viridiplantae; phylum Streptophyta; class Magnoliopsida; order Brassicales; family Brassicaceae; genus Sisymbrium; species Sisymbrium irio. The sequence goes on along the minus strand of KE154735.1, from coordinate 94,281 downwards.
TGGACCGTAACTTTCGAACCGAAAGCGGTCTGCTGGCCGAGATACCGATGGGAAACCACCATCTAGAGTAACATACAAAAACTGAGACCGAACTGTCACCGATGGAGCCGGAGGTGAAACCAACGAGGATGATGTGAGGGAGTTAACCGAATAGTAGGAGAGTGTCTTCCTAGTGGAGCAAGATGAAAGGGCTGAAGAACGGAGAAAAGCACCCCAGCTGAGCCGTAAGTCATCCTCCGTAAATCAGAAGAGCGAGATGGACGAACTCGGCGATCAATTAAACCAGACGACAAAAGAGATGAATCAGGTGCGATCGCAAGTTCATCAGGCTATCAGCCACGTCCCGGAAATCGATCGGGTCTCAGTGGAAACTCAAAAGATCTCATACATTTCCTGCATCACGACTGTAAGGTTCTCTGATCCCTAGAAGGTGAAAATCCCGTATTTTAACGAGTTTCCTTCTCTTCTTTGAACATCTAAAAGAGGGAGCATTGACATGGTTCTCTCATTTAAAAAGAGACTCGATCGATAATTTCAATCAAAGTGTTGGCCACGTTCTTGAAAAAGTACTCAATATTCATGAACCAAAAAACCTCCGACGTGGATCTTTGGACGCTCTCCCAAGGAGTGATGGTCTAAGAGATAAGGCTGCAACCGATGCTCTGCGGATGTCTTTGTGGTTCAAATATCATTTCTGAGAGAAGATCAAATTGATTGCTCCGCTGAGCATCCATGGTGCCCTACATCGAGCCTCGAACTTCATAATTCACGAAGAAGAGATAAAAATCCTGACTAAGAAGTTCCACCCTCCAAAACTAACAACCAAATGTCCATTTCAAACAGCTAACGTCCCGGTCGAAAGGCTAATCAGATGTAGCAGTAGTAACGTGAATCACAAAGTGAGCAGAGAGAAACCTCCTGGTGGAGCAGGATGAGGAAAAAGACCCTGGAACACATGAAATTGCACCGCGACCTTTGACGAGATGGCCTATTGCGATTTCCATCAATATACGGGTAATTCAACAGAGAACAGTCACACCATTGTGAGAAAACTTACGGCCAAAATGCTTGGCTGGGGAAGCAGAAACTCGGTGACAATGGAAACATTGGGAGCAGTCGAGAAGAATGCCCGCCGAAACCGGCAGGGGAGACCCCCAAGCGAGGAAGGAGGTCGGAAGAAGAAGCCCGCATTGGTAATTGGAGAAAGATCAACATGATCATGGTAGGTTCCGTACTGCATAAATATTGTCGCCTCGATAATAGCCTACCAGCAGTGGGCCGACAAGGAGACGAGCCCATAGGACACGACCATCTTGGATTAGTGTTCATTCATCTTTGAGAAAAGCGAATCAGAATGGATTAGCCAACCTCACGATGATCCTCTAGTCGTGAAACTCGATATCAATAACTTTGAGCTGGCCAAAGTCCTGATTGACACAGGGGCCTCAGTTGATCTGATATTCCGAGAGACACTATAAAGGATGGGCGTTAATTTGTCTTAAGTCAAATCAAACCTGAGATCTTTTATTGGGTTGGACGGCAGGATACCAATGACAGATGGGACTATTAACCTCCCGGTTTGCGCTGGCGGGATCACAACGATTATGAAATTTTAAGTGGAAAACCACACGTGATCATGTGGGCAATCCGATCGACATATCACTTATGCTTCTTGGCCGAGCACAATTGAGCACAATCCTACCAGAACAAAGACTTTCTGGGGTGCCAGAAGGAGTCCTGAGTATGCTTCTTGGTCGAGAAAAATCTTCAAAACCCAATGATACCATCTAAGGAAAATCCCAAACGGAAGAAGACGGGCGAAGACACAAAGCTAATGGCAAAGATCTCAAAAACAGAACAACAATCCGAGAAGGAAGGATTTTTTCTCAGAAAATCAGAAGACGCGACTGAGATTATTGATAATTCCCTTACCATGGTACAATTCACGGCCGAAACCGTAGTCGCTCCAACAAACGAAATCACCTCTAAAACGACAAAATTCATGGCAGAGGGTGACACTGCCAAAGACTGATAAACTCAGTCGACTTCAAGCAGAAGTATGGGTGACTTGATCCCTCTCTCAACTGGGGATGAGTCTGTATACATCTATATTCCCACAAAAAAATTAAGAGTTTTCAGAAATGACTACTCTCTTGAATTTTCAAGACTCGACAACTCTTATGAGTTCTCGAAACTTGTTTGTTGCTGGCCCAAAAGACACCTTTGGTCAATGGAAAGACTGTAACCATGGTTCGTTTAAACACCCCTAGAAGGGTATAAGTAGCACGCTATACAAATTTCCGAATCAATATCAGAAGGGCACGACTTGATTGGAAATGCAGGAAATGTTCGGATGATTTTCTGGTGAACTTATCTTCACAGGCGTCTTTTGGATTGGAAATACTGCAAAACGTAACCGCAAAATAAGCTGTAGAAATTCAGTATACAACATCCTAGGTACACTGGTCGTTGCATATCTAATAAACATAACGCCAAACCGGCCATCGTGTGAGATTATAAACATGTTCATCACTTGGAGGAATGGGTACACATCGCCGACCCGGAATCGGAGGAACAAACCCATCAAGTAGCGCTGGTCAAATAACAACCTCACAAATCCAGGAAACGTCTTCAAAGATTCCTGTTCAAAAGATTGGAATGCCCAGAACAGCATTCCCTTCACCAAAAATGCTTTTAAGAAACAAATCTTAAAAGTAGCATAAGTAACAAAGCTCAAAGTAGCCAAAAATAAAGCAACGAAAGATAAAAGCTCAAAGCAACCAAATGAAAGGTAATGAACCAAAGAAGACATAATCGTTTAGAATGTCCCTGTGGGAATAAAAAGGTATTCAAAAGATCTCGAGTCCAGAATACAAGCAAGGCCTCGACGGCCGAAATGCAATAAGCATAAAAAGGAGAATAAATTATAACATGAGGATCAGCCCTACTCAGGGTCAACCTGATCCTCACCACCAAGAAGGTTAGAGTCTGCGGTGTCCAAGACTCCCACCTCCTCAGCCACATCCTTGACCGGATCACCACCAAGAGAAAACTCTGCGACGTATGGAGAAACGGAAGAAACCACAGCCTCCCCGATAAACCCATCAAGCACTCGTTTAAAATAGCCTTCCCGACCTTCGTGCTCAGCCTGCCATTTTGATACCTTCATATTCTCATCCTCAATGCTGGAGCCCTTGGCGAGATCTCTAAAAAAGGACCAGTTCTCGTCAAACTCGACCAAGTCCCTCTCATCGTTCTTGGACTCAATCAATTCCCTAATGGAACCCGTCGGCTTCTCCATACGGGAGTGATACTTGTCGACCATATCCAACATTTGGATATTCAGCACCTTGTTGATCCTCTTCGCGCAATGAGCTTTCTCCATTTTGAGATCCTCGTTCGCATTTGCTACATTGGAGTCAGCTTTCGCTTTGGACAGCTTGAGACGAGCTTTTTTCTTCTCGAGTTTCTCATACTTTTCCATTAAGGCAGTACACTCGAGAGCATCCTCCTCAACCTACCGATCATGAGATCGGATCTCATTGTCAGAAGACACCACAGTATCGTTGGTCACTGAGCAGAGCTAGTAGAAAAACAAAGAAAATATCAGAAACAAGAAATGTCGTACGAAATTCATAAAGATCAAAGTTAATACCTTCATCTTCTAGAGAGAAAAGTTCTGATATGCCTCCGAAAGAGGCCAAAGTTCTGGGATAGCTATGGAAGGATCTTTCAGCATGGATATGACCTTTCCAGACTCGGCATGATCCCCCTCAAAAACCTGGAAGCATTGAAAGAGACACTATGGGCTGAAGGCTCATCCATCTGAGACCTTGTGTTCCGAGAGGGCTTCCAACCAGTTCTCGCTGCCGATCCGTTTCCCTTTTCAGCAGTAGAGGCGTGTTTCCCTTTCAAGGGAACAGCTGGATGAAGAGAGGCAGAGACAGATAGTCCAACCATGATACAATCTCCCAAAGGATATTGCACTTGATTCACGGTTAGAAAGAAAGAGAAGGAACCGTAGAGGCTACTAACACTCGAGGTTTAAGGGTGGATCGATTCCAACCGTCAAAGGATGTGAAAGTCCTCTGGTATTCTGATACATTCTCTATCTTTGGATGTGACGCACCAAGACGATAGAATGTTCAAGTAGAACAAAAGAGAGAAACAAAGTATTAAAAGGGTTTTCGTTTATAAAATGATTCAAAGTTTTTCATAATGAAATAAAACAATAGCTTATATAGAACTAGTTTTGCATGCAAGAAATTTAAGCCAAACACTTAGGAAATAACAACTGCGTAGGAAATGATAATTTCCATGAGAAATGATAAATACGGTTTCTGGACTTATGCCAAATTTAATGCTGAGGTGGGTGTAGTCTTCGGCAGTCCAGAAAAACGTTCAGCTTCACAATCGGGCCACAGATGCATCCGGCATGAGCAAAAGGCTGAGTGATCCATCTAGATAAGTTGCATTTGGCTCGGGCAAATGTGTGGAAGTATCGACCCAAAAGTGACGCAAAATTATATTGAAGACTTTTACCACAAGATCTGGTCCAAAACCCGGAGGAAAGACCGAGTGCATTATGATCGATGGATCCGGTACGGTGCAAAGGCTGGGCTTCACGATCATCTTCCATTCTGACCTTGAGTTTGGTCCGGTTCTTGAATGGAAGAAGATCCTTCTTGATTTGATTGATGACCACAGTTTTGTTCTACATCTGCCAATGGCTCATGTGTATAGTCATTGAAAATTGGCAATGGGTCTGAAGGTTCTTCTTTTTATGGCTCAGTTTCAACAGCACCACGCTCCAAAGTCTCAACCGGTTTCTGGTTTTGGCACTTGTTAGCATAATGGCCGATCCTCTGTCATTTGAAGCACCTGGTAGAATGAGCTTTGCTTGTGGGGCTAACAGCCATCCTTTTGACAAAAGAAGAAGGCACATCAGTTTTAAATGCAACATTTGAAAGGGAAGAAGACTTACATCGTTTAAGATCATTGTTTTCCTTCTTTTTCAATTGATGTACAAAAAAATGGCCTTATGCAACATCTTCTCCAAACTAGCATAAGTCTGAAGCTCGTTCCGACCAAGCAAGTCAAAGTTGCTCCTTCTGGCTTTGGTGAAGGAATGGTCAACATTGCTGACCCACTTCTCGTTATGATCTGACCGGTTTTGCCTCCTTTTCTGGTTCTTATCTGTTCCTGCACAAAATCAAACCCATTAGAATCAAACTGTTCTTTTTCAACCAAGGTTCTAAAATATTATTTAAGAACGCCTTGATGTGGTTTTGAAGCCTGGTTTGATTTTCTTTATAGTCTAAACATCGTGAAAACACTTAACACAAGTTAATAAATAAAAATCCTCACACTCTCAAATTGTTTAGCTCACGATTTTAAGTGTTCACTCTCAAAGGATGACAAACAGTCAAAATTCAGTAATCAAAACCAAAACAACTTTGGGGTAAAGAAAAGAAGAAGATTGAAGATGATTATATTTGGAAATGGATCTGCTTTAACTGATCAAGGCTGGGTTTCTCTTCAGCCAGAAGGTTTTCTCTTCCACCACCCCTTTGTGATTCAAACCTCTAAAAGAAACTCTTTCTCTTTTTTTTTTATAATTTTTTTATTTTTGTTTTTTAAATACAAGTCTGTTTTATTCATGAAATGAATCAGATATTTATAGTACAAGTTCAGAATTGAAAAAGATTTTATTTTTCGTTTTTTTTTAATCCAAGTCTGCTTTATTCATGAAATGAATCGGATATTTATAGTACCAGTTCAGAATTGAAAATGTAAAAACAATAAGTGTTTTTGTAAGAAAACTAGACATGGAAGACTGAAATATTAAATGAATTGAGTAGACCAATAAAATATGGCTCTTAGGCTTCAAGTGGGCGTCCAAATGGTTGACTGAATCATCAACTTTCGTCCAGGTTCATTCCATTATGTTTTGGCACGGTTTGGCTCAGTCGGATGGTCTAATGCATGATGCACAGAAGGTTTAGCATGGGCCAAAGATGAAGTCTCATGACCGAAGGTCTTCTTATAATGTTTGGCACAAGCTGTAGAGTTTTTCCTTGGATAAAATGCATTTGGATCATGAAATATGGAGAAGATAGCTGAACATTGTGTTTTGACCCGAACAGTACGTTGCACGATATGATTGGGTGTTGAGTCAAAGCTAAATCCTTCCAAGCAAACCTCAAGTCCTCAAGGGAAAAATCCTTTCCAAGTCCATTTGATTTTTTTTTAGCTCCTTTTCCCAAGCTTTCCAGCGCTAGTTCAAGCTGCTTCTCATACACGGACCATGATCCCAAGTTTGGCCCGGGTCGCTGGCCTGGGTTGTATCACTCGGTTCGCTCGGATCGATCATCGTCTTCCGAGTCTAGCCCCATCCGTCCTGGTTCTTGTCTGGTGCTGTGATCCTAGATTGAATCAAACCACTCTTGGGGTCAAAACCCACATTTCTGGAATTAACGACTAACATGTTTTTGTATCGGAAAAAGTTTCCATATTTGAATGTTTTAAGAAAAGAACGATATTCGGCAAAATGTTTTGACCTAAACTATTTTTATTGATAACTATACAAAAAGTATAACTTAGTTTCTCGGAGACAAACACATAGCTTACTTCCGAAACACTAACCTATCGAAAGCCAAGCTACAAACGCTTCTTGGCAGCGCTGCCACAATCTCATCAAACATTCTTAAACTAAAATGCAAACACATTTTCCGTCTGAAAAGGCAAGACAAGTTTCTGCTGACAAAATAACAATATTAAATGCATCACAACTCTTACAACACCTCTTAGCATCATAAAAACGCTAAGGGAATATAAGTAAGTAAAGAACTTTGAACTACTCTACTTACCCTACAACAGACATACAAAATTTTAATCATGAACAAAACGGGTGAACATAAAAAACTCTGAAACACCGACCTGACTCGTAGCTCTGTGCATCGAATCCCTATGAAAGACTGGACTAAAGGTCACCACTTGTGGAGTAGCAACTAAGTAGATATTCAAGGTGTCCATCGTCCTCTTAAAGTTAACATTCAAGTTAGCAAGACGAGACTCACCAGCAAGAAGATCTCTTATGCTGGGCAATCTTGGGCTTATTCCTGGACTCAAAGCTTCATCCACCTTGCTCATCCCAAGCTTCATCCACCTTGATCGTGGGCAATAATGAACTCCTCCCAAACTTCATCCACCTTGCTCATCAACGGTTTTTTTGGTTTATTGACACTTCCCCATTGAGGAAGAATTTTGTCGGTTGACGGAGATATGAATCTATCGAACGCTGCTACGTGCCCCGTATGTCTTTGGATTTCTCTTTTAGTTTTTGGGGAAGCCATATCGATCAATGCATTGATATTCTTTGGATTTGCCTTGATGCCTCGTTGGGTGACCAAGGACCCGAGAAATTTGCGAGAAGCGACTGCAATCTACACTTTGCGGGATTATGTTTCATTTTGTGTTTATTCAAACAGTCAAAAAAAATCCAATAAGTGTTTTACGTGGTCTTCCTCTATTAAGGATTTTACGAGCATGTCGTCTATATAGACTTCCATGGTCTTTCCCAACTTATCGGCGAATATCTTGTTGACCAAACATTTGTATGTTGCGCCAGCATTCTTTAGTCTGAAAGATATTACCTTGTAGCAATACGTTCCACGATCTGTGATGTATGTTGTCTTTTCGCGATCGTCTGGGTTCACCATGATTAATTGTAGCCAGAAAATGCATCCATGAATGAGATTAGCTTGTTTCTGGCTGTTGCTTTGACCAGTCTGTCGATATGTGGAAGCGGGACACTGTCCCTTGGGCAGGCTTTATTAAGGTCCATGAAATCCACACAGACTCGTCACTTTCCATTCTTCTTCTTGACGATAACCTGGTTGGCAAGCCAATCGGGATATCGTACTTCGGGGTGATCGATGCAGCTTAAGAAGTCTCTTGACCTCGTAATTGACCGTCATTGCTCTTTCTCTTCCCAACTTTTTTCTCTTCTGTTTGATCGGTTTAAAGGTTTGGTCCACGTTGAGCTCATGGTAGGTTGTGTTAATATCGATTCCTGGCATATCTTCTGTTGCCCTAGAAAAAGTGTTCACATTTTTCTTAAAGAGAGCGATAAGTTCTGATTTGATCAGCTCCTTAAGGTTTGCTCCGATTTCAACCTTTCTGGATGGGAATTATAAATGTAAATTGAGATCACAGGTTCGCAAGACTGATGGTTCTTTTTCTCTTCTAGATCCTCCGGTCGTAGTTTTTGGAGTATCATGGAGAGCTCAGTGCCCGCTTTGTGCTTTTCCTCATCGAGGGTTCATCATAGATCTTGCGCTTTTCCTATTTTTTCGGTTTTGCGTTGATTACAGGAGTTTCCAAATTTTGTTTCTGTGAAAAAGCAAGCACGAGAACATTTTTGCTCTCCCCAAATTGTCTTAATTCTGTTTGCAGTTGGGAATTTTTTAAAAATGATGGTAAGTTGATGGGACACCCTTGATGGCGTTGAGCCATGGCTTTCCCGTTACAATATTATAGATTGTAGGATTGTCGGTTACTGAGAATAGCACTGGGATGGTGCCTCTAGATCTAAGTGTTGATCTTTCTGATCTACCGTTAAAGAAAGGGAGGAAACTGTAGAACAGGGGAACCTTCAGACAAATTCTGGCGTACAAAAGTGTTGTAGAGATGAATTAGAGAAGAGGTTACGACTTGTGGTGGAAGAATGCAAGACTTGTGTAACAAAATTTTACACAATTTCTTAAATGCACTCAATAAATTTTACCTGAGTTAATATTGTTTGACCAACAAACAATAAAATTCTAATTTGAATTACTTCTAATATTTGTATTTAATTATCTTGAGGATAAATTTTACTTATAGTATTTGTATTTCATTCTTCTTTGATTCCCACTTCAGTTCATTTGTTAAGATATATCATTTATCATTTGTGATTAGCATTACTCCAGTCAATCCACCATTTTTTATGTCACTTTTATAGAAAAAAATCAATGCATAACTTAAAATTTTTAGAGTTTAAATTCATCAAATTTTTAATATATCAAAAGGATCAAAAATAAAAAATTGTCAAATTAATTACTATTTACATAAAGTTCAAAATTTTAAAATTCTAAAGTTAATTACTATTCACATTAGGTTTGAAACCTGCACGAAATCGCGCGGTAGCAAATGTATTAGATAAAAAATTATTTAAAATTTTTAAATGGATAAGTTTTTATAAATAATCAGTCAAATAGTAAATATATATTACTATAAAAATATTTATTATTTTTAAAAATTAATTTTATAAACGCAATATTTATATAAAATAAATAATTATGATATAAAATCTCTAAATTATAAAAACACATTATTTAAATAAAGTTGAATACATATTTTGGAGTTATACTTTTTCTTCACCTATGGTTCCCATAGTTCTTTTACAACTTTAATACTCTACAGAGAGAATCATGTACAATAACAAGAATATAATTGTTACCAAAAAATATTTTTGTGACACAGCATGTATAACCTTAATAAATTTGTCAGAGATAGCACTGTCAATAAGCATTTTTGGTCATTCTGCAGCCAAGCATTATATCATAGTCAATATTGTGATAAAAAAAAAAAAACATTTTCTCTTGTAATGATCCACTTCTCAAAAAACTACTTTTCAATGTGACATTCACATTTCAGCTGCAGTTGATTAATCTATTTATCAGCTTAACTATAAAAATCATGTCTTACTTTGTTAATGAAATTGTATAAAGAAATCAATTATGTGTAAGACACATGTAATTTTTAATAAATAATTAAGTACAAATACAAATAAGAGTAATACGCGAGTTTATCTTCACAATTTCTCATTTGAAATAGTAGAATTAGTTTTTGATAATAGATGTTTACTTATATAGATGTCAATCTCCTCATTCAGAATTGGTTCCCTACTGAATGTACGTTGTTTTTAGATGTATATCTTATAGGATACAAATATTGGACTTTCTTTAGTACACCTTACAAAATATGTAACAAATTGTATGTTTATTAGAAAAAATCAATTATAATGAAATATCTTAATTCCCTTTCAAAATTTACTCATATATCCCTTTATACAGAAGTAGAAGGGTATGTTGTCTAAAAAAAGTTCATAAACAGAAGATATAATAATAGATGCTTGCTTATGCCAATTTTGTAAGAATTTTTTTTATCTCTATTAAGAGTACATAATTTATTGAAAATTTATCTTATAAGATACAAATATCAAACTCTATTTAATATACCTTACAAAATGTCTGATAAATTGTATTTTTTGTTTCTAAAAACTGTTTAGAAAAAATCAATTATAATAAATTATCTTAATTCTGTTTAAAAATTTACTTTTCTATCTCATTAGATGTAAAAATATATAGTCTTAGAATTCCTCATCAACGTGTATATATATATTCATAGGAACTCAAGTAAACATCATATACATATATTCAATATATAATTTTCTCAAACAATATGCACCTCTTTACGCAAAATTTCCAAAATATACGTTTCTCAAAAAACAGATACTGTATATAAAATAGACTCATCTTCAAACTCTTGTATATATAGTTATATATTTATGATTTTTCTATTCTTGCATACCTACTTCGTTTAAAAATTATGAATGTAACATACAATGATAACATTAGTAGTTTTTCAGAATGTTATAAAATAATTGCTTATTTACGAAAATGCATAAACAAAAAGTTAAGACCAAAACACAATCTTTGAGTTTTTATATACGAAATTTTAAAGAATAAAATACACAATCAAACTTGAACTTCCTCAGATATTATGAAAAGGTAAATAATAGGTATGTACAAAGAAGAATTTGTTGAACTTTTACATTCATAGTTTATTAAGATTTTTTTTCCATATCCTAATGAATATATTATAAGATGATAATGTTCTTCAAAAATGTTAAAATTTTTAAATCAAACATCATTTAGAAAATTGTATTAAAACATTTTCATATTTTAACTTTGGCGATAACATTATTATCTTATATAATAAAGTAGGTATAACGCCCTGACCTACCAGTGAGCCCACATGTCCTCTCACTAGGTCCATTGGGCTTCTTACTAGGCCCACATGTCCTCTCATTAGGCCCATTGGGCCCACCCCTGTCCTGACGGTCGGTTCGAAAGTTATGATATATTGACTCTGTAATCACCAAATGACCGTTCCCCGTGTTTTGCCCTCACTCACACGGTACCGCGAATGCCTTCCCGGTAGGCCACCCATCCGTAGACTACTCCAGCTCAAGCACGCTTAACCTTGGATTTTTCTCAAGATGTGCAACCGAAAAGGTAAATGCACTTTGGTGACATAGGTAGCCAAATCAATTGTTTTAATTTCT
>KE154735.1:46031-79461 GCA_000411075.1 Sisymbrium irio | reverse complement strand
ATGCCATAACCCCACACAACGCAATCACCCGCAAACATTCCTTAAACATCAAATAGTCCATTTTTAGGCTTAGTAACCCTAAATATATAACTATGTGTGTCTCTCACATCAANGACACTTCTACCATGATATGCAGTGTAAGAAGAGAAGAAGATCCCAACCACCCTCACCTTGACTTAGATCTGATGAAAAGAAGATAAGAAGATGTAGATCTGCTGCCTTTCACTCCACACCTCTTGGATCTACAAAACAAGAGTTGGTTTCCACCCAAAACTCAATGTATGAGATCCAGAAGACAAGAAAGGACAAGGATATTCACAAAAAGGGATCTAGGGCTTCCTTACCCTCACCAATGGCTGAATCCAAAACGAAAAGAGAAGAAGACTCGTGACTATGCCTAGATGGAACAAAAACTCTCTGAGATCTTCTCTCTGGTCGCTGCCCTGCAGGATTCCGTTGACCGGCGGTTGCTCTCCCTTCAGCTGCTGGCACTCCAGACGGGTAGGGATTTCACTCCACTTTTTCTTTGTGGAGAAAAAACTATGGGATGCCTCCCTTTTATAAGAGGAGAAGGGGAAAATCCTAAGTCTTTCTTTACATGGGACTGAACATCACGGGCAGGCTTTTCTTCACCTAAATGGTGCTTGGCCCGAGATGTGACAATTATCATGTTTAATTATTATTAAAAAGAAAAGTGCAAAAGATAAAACCCAAAAGACACAACTGTTTAATTAATTCATTGGAAATTCTTCAAATTACTAATACATTACTTTTATAAAAAAATTAAACCATAGAAATTATTATTTGTTACTTTTGTAGAGTGCGGAGGATGATACTTCTATTGTTTGTTAATGGTTAAAAGCATCATCAAATACAAATGAATCGCTAAAATTAAAAGTAATTTAGAAATAAAAAATTATGACAGATGAACTGTTAATGAGAGAATTTTGTTGGGAATAACTTACTAAATCTATTAAAGTTTCTGCATTCATTGATTTAATAAAAATAATAAACATAAGTCACATAGAAAATTTTATTAGAATGCTTTTATATTCAAGTTTATGATTACTTCATTTATGATTTTAAAATGTGAACGTTCATCCATATGTTATGAAACAATGATTTGATATTTTGCATATATCAATAGTCTTTCAAACTTTAAAATCATTAACATAATAGATACATCATTCATATATTGAATCTTGAAATTGTTGAATATATTTATTGGTAATAGATCAACAATTGTTTCACTCTACAATTATAAAAATTGTTAGAATTTATAGACTTTAAATTTTAAGATAATTTGTTGATTAAAAGATGATGTAAATTATATATTTTTAATTAATAAAGCAGTGCACTTTTTGAAAAAAGAAATTGATATAAAGAAGTGTAAAGTAAAAAAATTGATATAACTGTAAACTAATTAATTGGTAATTAAAGTAGATAAATTTTAAAACATTAAAAATTCTCAAATTAATTACTATTCACGTAACGGTTTAAATATCCAAAATTCTCAAATTAATTAGTATTCACATAACGTTCAAAAATTAAAAACTCTAAAACTAATTACTATTCACACAACAAATTTATAAAACTATACATAAGTATTTCTAATTATTATATTATTAAAAATAAAAATTCCAAAAAGAACATTGGACATTATATTCAAATGGACCGGAGACAACCATACACTATTAAACTTAATTATGATGTAGAAAAATAAATAAGCAACTTTACGAGAGAAAACGGTAGGTATGATTTATTAAAAAAAAAAAACGGTAGGAATGGGTGAACAACATACCATGTCGACGTCCACTCCAACAAATAATAAAGAGACGATCTTCGTCGATAGAACGGAGTGTTAGTCTCCAATCCAGCCTAAAACAAATGGGCATTCCAAACGCTTATGCGGTTACGTAGTCAATTATCAATGATTTTACCCTTTAATTTCAAGAAAGGCCTAGCGTCAGCGAGTAAAGTCTGCGACCAGCAATCGTGGTTATATGTCGCAAGTTGTTGTTCGTTTAACTATCGCACGATTGATCGCTACGATTAAAATCAGTGACATTTTCGTAATTTTAATTTTTTTAAAAAATTGATTGCATGATTTTTAGTCGCAACGCTGAAAAAGTTAACGATCGAAATTTTAAATCGCCGGTCGCTAGCGTTTAGTCACAGCGACTTGTCGCAGGTACCTGCGACAACTAAACGAACAATATTTAGTCGCAGATGCTACCGACCTGTAAACGAACAGGGCCAAAAAATAATATGATTCATTTTTCACATATTAGAGAGTTCAAAAATTCAAATTCAAAGATTGAAAAGCTCGGAAAAAAAAGATATGCTAAATGAATGGGAAAGAAAATTAGACCGTATTACGAATTCGAAGAAGATAAAATAAAATTTGAGTAATAAAATAAATATGGAAACTGCTGATCAATGAGAAAAAATGTGTGTTTATATAAAAATCATAGCTCATATTAAATATTTTAATTATTCGTAAAAAATAAATATTAGGCAGATAGAACGATTCAGCCAATTTTAGAAACAATGAAGGCATATACATACATTTTATACAAATTAAATAATTTTTTAAAAAGTAAGAAAAAAATCTAATGATCTTATATTACGATATCCTAAATTATAAATTTACAACAACAAAGAAAGGAAAATATACTAAAAACAATAAAAATTATCAGCATAAAATAAAAATAAAAACTTAAAATAATAAATAAAATGACTTAGTAGAGTGAGAAAAATAGAATATATTTTTTTAAGATAATAAATATTAAAGACTAACTTACACATATAAAAGAATACATGAAAAAACTAAAATGAATTTTTATGGCTGCAACTTATACACTCAGAAAAACAAATAAACACATAGACACATGTTTCTGGAGAACAATCTAAAAATTGCGGATTTGAGGATAACAAAAAAAAATACAAACACATATAAGATTAATTAGGTCAAAAAATGAAAATAAAATCCCAAATTAAAATATTGACAACATATATAACAATCAACATTGACCCAAATTTTTTTTAAAAACAAATATTAAGTATCCCGAAATAAAAATATATTTTAAAAAAGGAGAATTATAATTTACTTAAAATTAAGAAAAATGAGCTGAATTAAGTTTAGTATACATAAATAAAAAATGCAAATAAATAGTTTTTAAAGAAAATAAACTGTACAATTCGTTAATAATAAAGATTAACTACAACAAAAAAAAGAACCAGAAAAAACTAACAGAAGTACAAGCTTAACCCCGTGCGTGTGCAGAGAGGAGTATCCCTAGTTTACTGTTAATTATGCATCCACCGGAGAATGATCATAAATAACTAATTAAGAACTTGGGACATAAACAGTCTATAAGGAAAATACATTATTACCCAACAATTTTAATTATCACAAAATTTATGATTCAAATGCATGGGGTTGAGTCGTTGTAGTTAAGACTCGACACAAGTGGCATTGTTTAGAGTTCGGGGAGAGTTTAGGACTCCATCTCCTGAGCTTTGGATTGCTCAGGTGCTTCTTTTAACTCCTTAGGATCAGTTTTCGCGGAAGCCTCCTTTGGTACCCCCTTCTCGAAAATTTCTTCCGGAGTTTGTTTGAGAGGGACTTTTTGTGAGGGCTTCAATATCTT
This sequence comes from Sisymbrium irio, assembly GCA_000411075.1. NCBI lineage: Eukaryota > Viridiplantae > Streptophyta > Magnoliopsida > Brassicales > Brassicaceae > Sisymbrium > Sisymbrium irio. Next base: position 75,808 of record KE154735.1, on the reverse strand, counting down.
TCGTCTGGAGGGAGTTTCGTCGTTCATTTGGATTTTCCAAAATTTATGCTCCGCTAGGAAACAAACTCGGGATTCTTTTTTATTCCCCCAAATTGTTTTTATGTATGTTTTCGTTAGAAACTTTAGGCATAGGTGGTAGGTTCAGGGGATAAATCTCATCGAGTTGATCCAAGGGATCCCGAAAATGACGTTATAAATGGCCAGGTGCTCAGCCACTATGAAGTTCATGACTTTATTAACTTCTCCTACTTGGACGGGGAGTCGAATGTTACCTAAAGTCATGGTAGTTTTGGTATTGGCTCAATCTCGGAGAAATCGACATCCATTCTCTGGAGATTTTCTCGGAATATGATGTCGACTGAACTCCCTGGATTTCAGTTGCGTCTTCCTCATCAAAGGTAGTTCGGAATTCGTTGCTAGGCGCAGGTTGCAGCCAGCTCTCGCTAGTTTCGGCCGGCCTTTGATAGAATTTGAGGGCGAAATTAAACTGTATCAGGGCAGTATTATTATCCGCCACTAATCATGTAGACCTTCCGCAGTTGTTTGATCCAGAAGGATCGTCATTATGTCTGCCGCATTTTGGTTTCTCCGGGTTATGCCCTTTTGGGGCTTGACCGGGGTTCTCCTCAGTAGTGTCCTCGTATTGCTCCACCTCTTCGTGAGCCTCCATTACGAGGAGTTTGGCCATGTCTCCGAATTCTCCAGTTAGAAGCTTCTCGGTTAGGTTGCTTACGAGGGTTCAGAAAGTTCAGAGTTTAATGGCCGAAAGCCTTATTATGCTCATAGTAAGCTTCAGGATCGTAATTGGTATTACGAGTCCAAGTGTTCAGACCTTTTCCTCATCATGTTCCTCCTTCCTGTCTAGAGGTTCCGCCGGGCGAAGATCCAGTTGCAACTAGGTTGTTGTGAGCTCTGCCGTCAGCTTCATAATTCACGTATAGGTTCCCCTTATTGCCTAAAGATGCAGCGGGAGCCGGATGTTTGTTTTTACTTGAAGGCCTAGGGCCATGTTTCCGAACATTGGCTATGATGTCTTCTTCGAGCTTGATGAAGCCTGAAGGTCGAGGAAGAGCATCATGGATAGTTGGAGGGGGTATTCAGTGTCATCTCCTTATGGAAACGAGACTAGTACCAGAGCGATCTTTTGAGGGCCTCGATGACAGCTCTATCGCTAATTCCATCGATATTTGAGACGACGGCCTTTAACCGTTCCATGAAATTTTTCAGCGGTTCAGTTTGGCCTTTGACAATCGTCCAAAGATCATCATCCGAGGTCTGTAGTTTCATAAACATCGAATATTACTTAAGGAAAGCCATTGAGAGCTGTGAAAGATTTCCTACGGAGTTCCTTTCTAATTTCCAAACCCAATCGAGAGCATCTCCTTTAGGTTTTTGACGAATAAGGGGCAGTCACCTGCACCTTCTTCATCTTTTCTAAACCTCGAGTGTCCTGTGGCCATTCGAAACGACGTTAGAGGAGCCTTGGGATCGGTAGTTCCGTCATAGGATTGGATTTTCACCTTCCCGGGTTCGGGGAATCTTGTTGAAGTGATTCGTTCTGTGAACGGAGTCTTTTTAGCCTCTTCGAGAACACGATCGATCTTGGGGGCAGCCCTTGTTGCTCGATGGACTCGAGATTTTATCCTCTTCATTTTATATGCTGCCTGATCAAGTCGCTTTCACAACTCGTCGATCTCGCTATCCTGCGAGCCTCGTCTTCGCGCTCCTGTAGGATTACGAATTGTTCCTTCGTTTGTTCATGGGTTGAGAGGTTTACCTCGCCCTCTGGGCGACCATCGTTAGATTGCTCGTTAGGGGTAGGATTTCCTTCAGTGCATGGAGCATTGATAGTAGTGGAGGCTGTTTCCCCCGGTTGTATGACCGGAGGTGGATTTATAATGTTAATCCTACGGGTTAACAGAGTTTAAAAAGCATTATTCCGCCGATCACGCCTCACAGATCCCTGTCCAATCGGAGTGGAAAAGTTGAGACGCATTCCTCGTAGGTGTGTAGCTCTGGAATCATTCTCTTTACGGAGATTCTCAAATCTGTTGGTTTAGGGTTTCGTTTAATTTCACCTGCTCTTCATTTCTCTTATGAAGATCTTCCAGAGAAGATTACAATTTTGTTATGGTAGCCGCACTCGCATCGTCCCTCTTTTAATTCGTCGAGGGTTCATCATCAATTTCCATAGCTTTTGATCTAGTGTTTTCGTCCTCAAGAGTATATATTTTCTCAATACCATCCTTCTAGCGCCAAATTGTGGGACCAGAAATTCACCTCAATATAATTTCGTAAATTTAATGGAAGGGACCGAGAATCTTGTAATGTAAAAGAAATATAAAAGAAATTGATAAGATGAAAACTTGAGCAAGAAGAAGACGCATTTATTACTGAGCCTGGAGTCGTATTGATAGCTTAATTGCTTATGAAAAGATGGTTAACAAAGATAGAAATTGATCTCTATTTATACAAGACAACTTAAGTCCTAAAAACGGCCAAAGTTTCAATGTGGGCACTTGTCATTTCATATTTCTTCTCGACTTTCCTTTCTTCTTTCGGTTCGCCCGAGGCAAGTACCGATCATACTGCCGTGTACAATTTTGACCCAAGGTCGTCCGATCGAGAGCTACACTTACTTCCACAACCTGGAGACCAGACCACTCGACCTAGAAGTGAAATTCGTCGAACTGATTATCAAGGAGAATCATCCATTTCAAGCAGAACCGGTTTAGCCCAAGTTGATTGTACTGTGGGCCTTGGAGCTTGCATTTTAGCCTGAATAGCTGTCTGCGATACCGAGCCAAATGGAGCTAAGGAAAACTTGGCTGACCCAAATGAAGAATTCACCGAGCAAAACTTTATGGGAAGCATTATGGAGCTAAAGGAGTTGATCGAACGTGAGAAACCCAATTGGACTGGACGAATCAAGAGTTAACCGAGGAATCCATGATTTGCCTTGTTGCATCCACCCTGATAGGAAATGGCGACCCACAGACGTGAATCTCGACCCGCGTGTGTATGAAATGTGACCGAATGGGTCACATTTTATTCGACCGACCGAGCGAAGGATAAAATCCGACCAAGGGTGCATTCTTTGGGTCGCGCAAGGAGCTGGAAGGTATAATTTGGACCGACTGTGATTTTTAACATTTTTATCTTTTTTCTATGTTTCATTCGGACAAAAAATCATTAGGAGCTCAAAAGTCCATTTCTTTCTTTTCAAGTTTGCCTAAAACTATGTATAAAAGGCTAACACTTGTATTTTTCATTTACACAACTTTTAATCTAAAAACTCATTTTTAGAGAATTTTCTCTTGTTCTTCTTGAACTTTTCTGTTGCTCGAAGGGTAACTTCAATCAGAAAACACCTTTAGGCTATTCTTGGGCGTTGGGAATATCAGAGGTCATTCCAAAACCTCAGTGCGACCAGACGATCCACCTTTGGAGTAACCGATCAGAAATGCCAAAAGTCGATTACTGGTTCATTTCCTATCAAAGTGATATTAGAGCCGCTTTTGGCCAGATTTTCTTCTCTTGTATTTTCAACTTGTTTTCTGAAAATATTTATCTTCTTCAGTTTTTTTTAATATTGTTTTCGTACTTCTGGATTTGGAGCCACTCTAGTGTGTTCCGAGTCTTGGTCTGATAGTTTGTTTATGTTTAAAACAAAAAAGAAAAAACAAAAGAAAAACAAATATAAAAAGTGATGTTTACCATTTAAGACACTTTGTCTTATTTCTTTCGGTTTCAGACACTTTATGATGATAAGCACTCTTAAGAGTGAAAAGTCGAGTTTGTCCCTTTTTAATGGATTTCAGTAACTTGACGGAATTGTAACCGTTTAGGTTTAGTTTCTATTTTTTTAATTAAAAATGTTTAATTATTGTAATTATCTTTGCACACTTTCGGCAATAAAAACGTCTTTTCGTCTGACGAAGTTAAATGCAGCCGCTGTAAAAGTTATTATTGTGTTAGCCCTTTCGTATTCTAGATGGTGATTTCCCGATCTGTCAGTTAGTAATCTCTCTGAAAGGCACTTTCGTTTCTTCATCTTCCTGCCGAACCGTTGTGATGGAAGGTATGTCTTTCGTTCACTGTAATTAGTGGTCCGTCGTTGTTTTTATTTTGGTTTTGAGGTTTTATCCCTGTATGACTGTACCCAGAGGGTAGCTCGTTTGGTAATGGCGTCCCCGACCGGGGTTTACCTCAGACGCTGTTTGCGACCGACCGATTCCCAAGTAAGTGTCTAAACGTCTACTCTAAACTTGACACGATTTTTGTTGTCCACGATTTACACGCCGGGAAGCCAGAATTGCATATTTTAAGGGGTTCCTGTTTTGGCAAGCGTTTTGAACTCCCTTCAGTTAGGTTACCCGTATTTACCCGTATTGTGCAAGCTACTTCATGCTCTGTTGTCGTGGCAACTGGTGATGAAGAAGAAGTATGATGTGTGGCCAGTCTTTCGTGGTCATCCATTTAGATTTTCCTTGGTCGAATTTGGAGCCGTTACTGGTCTTCCTTGCGGCGATTTTCCAGAAAATTACGAATTTGAAAGTTCATTATCGAAGGACGACATCAGTGACGCCTACTGGGACAAGCTAATCGGACTTCCACGTAACGTTACAATGGCAGATATTGTCCACATTACGCGCGAAGACAAAGGGATGAGTGGTTGGAGGCGTCTTAGATTGGCGCTTCTTCTGATAGTGAGTTGGGTGCTCGTGTCTACGGGGCAGACTCACAAACCAACGCCGAAATACGTTCAGATGGTGGAAGATGGTTATTCGTTTATCAGTTTCCCGTGGAGCCGTGAGTCTTTTCTGTGGATTATTAGCAAGATGAAACCGGTCGGTAAAGGTGTTAGCAAAGCTGAAGATCATGTCTTAGTATATAGGCATATTTGCAGCAGGAAACATTTGATTTGGTAGGGTTTCCGCAGGCTCTTCAGCTTGTAGCGTTGGAGGCAATTCCAAGTTTACTTCGGAAGTTGCCCAGTTTCGAGAAGATGAGCATGTTGTTTGGAATTCCAGGGAAAAAACTGCATTTGAGATCGTTGGCAACTTCTGAGATTCTTTCTGTCGAGGACGATGAAAATGTAAGTGTTTTTCGATGGGCCGTTTATTAGTAATTGATGGATTTTTTTATATGATTTGGATAGTCATGTTTTTGAGTTGATGAATGTGGATGAACATTATGAACTAAATACTTTGTGTATGTACGAGGTCGTGGTCTAAAAATCGTGTTATGTTTTCAGTTGGTTGTCCACGCATATATTAGGGGGCAGTGTGAAGAGGAAGACTGGGATGACGAGCTAAGGGACAAGAAGGTGCTGTATATGGACAAAGCCACGTTTTTAAGAGATGTGAGTGGTCTTGGCAGAGATACATCTCAACCACTTAGGACACATATTGTGGAAGAAATGGAAGCAGTCGGAGGTGATGAGCGTAAGTCTGCTAAAAAGGCACGTGGGAAGAGGGAGGTTTCCCCAGAAGGTTTGAAGCCGTGTTGTTGTGACGATAAACTAGAGTTCCTAACCGGACGTGTTGTTGAACTCTATGCAGAGGTCAAGAAAATCAACCGCCGGCTGAGAAAAAGTCGTCGCCCTCGATCACTTGGCTCCTGGTCCGGGGTAAGTCAGAGAATTGGTTGTAAGAAAAGGAAAATAAGCTGACCCCCTTCCTCTGAGCCATGCAAGCAGCAGAAGATTGGCGAGTTATTGGACGACACTGTTATAAGTTTAAAGGACGACGTTGGAGTGAAGAGGAATGGCTAGGCGGTGAGAATGATTTGTCACCAGAAGCAGTTAATACTAATGTTTCTGATGTATGTAATGTGGATATTGTTGTGTTAAGTTGAATAATGGGTGATTGACTAATTAAACCCCGATATACAGTGGAACAGCAGGGGTAGAGATGACGATGGTGGCAACGCAGGGGTAGAGATGGGTGGAGGTGATCCCGTAGATGGTGGTCCCCAAGAGACTGAGTAAGCGGTTGTTGGATGCGATACTGAAGGGAAAATGGAGGATGAAAACGAGTTTAGTGGTGGGGGTTTTGATGAAAACTTGAATGTTAGAGCTGATCTTGACGCATTACCTAATCATTTTGCTGAGGCTCCACGAAGCGAGTATGGATGTCCAGAGGCATGAGTGGCGGATGAAAGACAGTATCAAAAACATATAATTGGTGGACAGTTGATGGAAGGTGTTGAAGAACATCAGATAGTTTTGTGTTGTACGCCCAAACCCCTGGTGATATTCTCACCTGTTTGTGTCGAGCTAACTCCTGCATTTCCAATGGAACAAGATCGAGTGTGGGAAGTGAATAGTGAAGGTGTGGTGGTGACTGAAAACCCGTGTCGGGTGGACGGTATCATTGGGGAGTTAATACAGGAGTCGATGTCATCTGTATGTGACGTTTCACGTGTAATTATGGCAGAGCACGACAGATATTCGCTGACTGAAGCGGTCGCTGGAGAGAGTGAAAAAAAACACGGGTAACTTGGTCATCGAAGTTAACAAGTTGGGAAGTAAAAAAAAATGAGAAAGGTCCTGGCAAAGACGTCCATGATGGGATATCCAGGCGGGTGGAGACTGCAGCTGAAGTGGGTAAGTGTGAGGATGCGGCGGTAGGTGAGAAGGTGGATGGCCATGAATCTCGAATAAACGTGGATATTGGCGTGACGATAGCAGATGAAGCTGATGGGACGGCCATAATGAAAGAGTATGGGATGTCAGATGCCGAGCAGGAAGAGAGTGGCGCTGACACTGTGGTCTGTTTGAGTGACTCTTCCCCGGCTAGGATAAAGGAGAAGCACCAGCTTTCGGATATGGAGAAAGAGCTTGCTGCATTAGTGACTGCAAAGTCACATAGCAGTGTTTATTTGATTCTACCAAAGGAGGAGGATCCTGCTTTTCAATTTGTTTGAGCAGACCTTGATTACGCACAGTTCGGTGAAAGTAAACTAATATGGTTTATGTTGTTTATTTTGAGAGGGTATTGATTTATATAATATTTTTTTTTAAGGCCGCCGGGTATGACTTCGATAACAAGTTTCTTTTAGAGTTGGCCGGGAGGCAGGAGTGGGTTTCGATACTGGTATGGAGTACATTTTGTAAATTTTGTTCTGTCTCTGTGGTATTGATGTGGACATATAATCTTAATTGCAAAATATGGAAGTCCTCACAACTTTCATTGAAGGAAGCATGATGCGCTGTCGGCTGAACAGCGTTTGGCGTTTGCATCTCCGTGGTTCATAGGGCATATACAGGAAAAATACTGGTCCTTCAGCAAGGCTTTAAACAATGCGCTTGTTGGATTTAATCATAAAATGAAATATTTCGTAAATGTGCCGGGAAAGAAAGGGGTGGAGGACGTGGAGATGATATACGCTCCAATGATTTGGGACAATGCTCATTGGGTTGGTCTGGCAATTAACTTGAATCTTTGGAGTATCGAGGTGTTGGACTCTAACCATTACAAGAACGATGGTTTGGCTAGAGAATATATGAAGCCGGTTGTAGAGATGCTTCCTTACGTTGTGAGGAAGCTTTATCCAGCGAAGGCAACACAAACACATGGTTTGAAGCCATTTATCTGGAGGCGTTTGGGGGATATATTTTCAAATGGTAGGACTGGTTATTGTTGGCCTATGGCGATGAAATTCATGGAACTATATGCTTTGGGAGATTCGAAGGATGGTTTGGAAAAGATGACTGACAAAATGGTGGATCACTTTAGGAAGCAGTACGCGGTGGACATTTACAAGGAGTAGATTCTCCCACTGTACAATTAGTGCTGTGGGACGTTAGGCTTTTCTTTCGGGTTTGTGATTGTGTGAGGAACATTAGGCTGATGGCTCTTTTAAGTGGTTTTTTGGTGGTCGAAATTTAACCCGAGTTATCATGTTCGTCGGTTTTGTTTTCGTGGTTGGCACGGATTGTATGCAATTATGAGGAATTGTTTTATTTTTTTAAGTGGTCGAACATCTGAAGACTCGAAATTGATCATGGATGCAAATTTGTTTTGTGTGGACGGAGTAACCATATATGGTCGTGGTTTATGTTGTGCATTGGTATGTTAACCTTGCGTCCCCTATATAACCTTATCTTCTCAATTTCCGGTTGAAAGAAGCACTTAGGGTTACGGCTTGTTGTATGTCTTCATTTTATCCTATATTCCCGTTGTAGGCGTCTCTTATTTTTTGTCTTGTTTAGGAGAGATCTATTTCGGTTGTCCAAAATGTCGAGCCCGTGGTCAAGCGATTCGCAGCGGCCACCATCATTGGTTTAGGGAAGAAAATTTATATGGCGAAGAACGGAACGATAAAGGCATTCGAGTAACTATTATTGTGGAACGCCGACGATTCAAACGTCTGGGTGCGCCATTGACGGGCCTAGGAGGTTTTTCTCTTGCACGAAAGCCATGATGGCCGTGAACATGTGTGGAAGTTGGTTGAAGACGCGGTTCTGGAGGAGCTAAACAAGTTTAAGAGTGAAGACATAACATCTCTAAAACAGGATGTACAAGCTTTGAAGTACGACATTGGGGAACTTTTTTCTAAGTTTGATTTTCTTACGATTTGTGATTCGGAAGCTGTGTTGAATGACAATAAGAAGGTGCATGCTAGGATTGATAAGGTTGCGGCTGTTAATGGGGAAATGTCTCAGACACTATCATTGATGGATCCAAACGCGAGGAGGAAGAGAGAGGCTGGAGTTGAATATTGTTGGTGTCTCGTTGTTTGTCGTTCTGTGTGCAATTATTATCTGTGTGGTGATAGTTTAGAAGCAAGGCAAGAATGGATGTTAGAGGAGGTGGGCTTACGGGATGTGGTAGTTTTTTTGTTGTGGCAATTTTATGTGTTTGTCCATGTGAGATAATGTGGATTATTGTAAGTGGATGGATGTCGTGTGTTTGGTCTTGTTTTCTGAAAGCTTGCGTTATAAAGCTATGAACTAGTTGGTTTGTGTAAGTTTGTGTTATAAAGTTTGTGGACATATGTGTGATGTGTGGATAGCTTTTAGTTTATTGTGTGGACGACCATAGAAAGGCGAAGAAAAATGTGGCTAACCACGCCCTAGCTATTTTATGTGTATATCGGAATTTAATGTATGAATGACATGTGCGGATGGTCAGGCAGTGGACATCCATATTTAGAACTGTGTTCAGTCGAACGAAGGAATGTGTTTCGGGAAACACGGTGGTTATTGAGAGGCATAGGTATATAAGATAACAAAAGGTAAATGCATGAGCAAAAATTAAGAAGGATAACATTTGTGTATATCTAAAATGGATTGTACTTTGAAATGTAGTCCTAACTTTTTCGATGACATAAAAAAACAGGAGATAAAATAGACTGTCACTTATAGGAAGTGCCAACCACCAAAAAGGTCAACCATCTCGATGATGTTGTCGGTAGTCTATCCGAAAAAACAAGATTCACGGATAAATTCCCGACCAATATCAGATGGGGCGTTTGCATGTAGTTCGGTTTTGGCCGGTATTACCGCATCAACTGCATTTATTGAGGCTCAAACTTCTGCTTCTTGTCCACTTGTACAAGTAATTCATTATGAAGAGAAGATCAGGAATGGACGTACACAAACAAATAATTTTAGACTCACGTGTATTTCGCCAGTTGATGGAAGGCGCTTATCTCTCGGACGTCCAGACGGACGCCGGGTCGTAGGGGACATGATGATGAGTTGCTGAAGATCTGGTGGAACGCCTACACCTTCTGGACATCTGTCGGGGTTGATAACACCTTCATATGTGGCTATCTAGGTCTGTTTTTTGTAACAATCCCCAACCAAGCTTGAATGGGGCAATCCCAGAGCATCGGCGGCTAACAATGCGTGGCCATAAGAGATTCAGTACTTCTTGAAGACAGCACATGTGCAGGTCTTAACGTGAAGCTGGATGTGGTGTTTGTGGCCGAATTGGCCCACGACCTCGGAGCTCCAGTTAGAGATTGGATTTATTTTGCTGCACTTTCTAATAGTCATGCTGCTAGTGATGACTTTCTCTACCTCAGGCGTGACTGAACCCCTGCAAGCTAAGGATTTTTTCCTCCTTGCGCAGAACCACCTGCTGAGCATTCACTGGATGTACATGAAAAGCTCGATGATTGGAGAAGACCTAGCCTTGGTCAATACTCTATTTAGCTGTTCAGAAATGTTGCTAGTCATCATGTTGAAACAGTTGCCCTTGAAGTAAGCTCGTGTCGAATGAGCCATGTCTCTTTTTTCAACATAAGTAGCGCAAGCGGGATTGGAGGAGGCTATTTGTTGGAAGACTTTCTTAAAAGCCCCTATTCGGAATGCAAAAGCTGCTTGGCCAACTATTTTAGCTAGACCTTTGTTAGTGAACCTGGAATTGACATTTCTCATGAGGTGGACGATACAAGTTTTTTGGCTGTTGTGATTGAAGTGTTTATGTCGAAGATGATGGTTAGGTTTTTGCTGTCTGCTATAATTCTTTCCAAATTCTGCATAAACCATGTCCAAGAGTCATCCTTTTCACTGTCAACAACTGTAAAAGCTAGGGGGAAAACCTGGAAATTTGTGAACTGGCCACTAGCCGTTAAGAGAACGCCTTTGAACTTTCGGAGAGGTGTGTGCCATCAATGACGAAGACAGGTCTTAGCTTCCTGAACCCTCTTATTGAAGCTCCAAATAACTATAAAGGGTACACAAAACTCTCGATTCCCTCTTTATCTTTATGTGTTTTTATGTAGGTGATTGTCCTGGGGTTGGCCCTTTTGAGCATATGTAGGTACTGGGGCAGTTTGAGGTAAGAATCATCGTCTGCTCCCTGACGTCGTTGGTAGCTTGTTCTTTAACACGGTAACACTTCATGTACGAAGCTGAGATCTGGATATCTTAGAGTAGAAGTTGTTGGATCTGTCCAGCTTTGGGGCCATTGAGAGGGTCCGAGTATATAGATTTGTAAACGGCAGCGATGATCCTAGAGGTAGCTTTCTTCTTATAGTCGGTCCTTGTGTCAATTAAGCGGCTATGGACGAATTGACCGTAGCGGATCTCGTAGTATGCACACTTTTTTGAATTCATTAGCCCTCACCCTCCAGTCGCAGCAGGGGTCGGTGCACTGAACGATAAAAGATGTCTTTTCGTCCTTGTTTGCTTGAAATGAAAGAGAATTTTGATGGCATAGATGGCAAGTGCAATCCTGCAATCCTGCTTGTTTGCAAAAACCTTGTTGACGAAGATGTTGTCATCCACTGGTGAAGAATGGTGGACATCCACTGGGGGGGATAGTGGACATCGAGCTATGGATGATTTGCTGCTTTGACCAGCCACATTACCAGAACGACACTCGTCTCCAGGGGAGGAATTGCTGGTCTGACAGGTGCCCCACGAACAGAGTGAGTCTGGGTACCACAAAGTATCTAAATTGTATATGGACGTCGAAGGCAAGGTTAGGGTCACAAAAAATCTTCTTAGGAACGGGGTCTTTGAGACCAGTTAGGAGCTTAGCTGCGTTTGAACCATATTCGTGTTGGAGAAGATGTTCCCAAAACTCTTTGTCGTATCCAGACGGTGGTTCGGCGTCTGATTTTTCGTCGCCTGAAATATGGTCATCGTTAATGTCAGAGCACCATGAATCCTTAGCGTGGTTCGATTCGCTCCGGAATAATTCTATTTGAAGATCAGCAATGTCCGCTAAAGACTCCTCAGCTAGTGAAAGAGGCTTAATCTTCGATGCAGCAGTTGAAGTGTGTAGGTTTGAGTTGACGAAGTAGGAATCAGATGGTAGTGTGGGTTGAGGAGGACTTTTATTGTCCGGAGTCATGAATGCTGATTCATCGTGGATGAATTTTGCAAAAAGGTTCATTGAGCCGTTGAGCTTGAAATGTTTGAAGAAATACGCTAATGCTCCGTTGTTTGAAAGGATAACTGGTGGTGTTGTTATACCGGTAACCAGTTCCTTGCTATTCGGCGGCCAGTAGGTTATGTTAACTGAGTTGTCCACAACAAAGAATTCAGCAGCAACTCTCTTCTGGAGGTCTATGAAAGCCATATCGGAGTGTATTTTTACAATCCTAGACAATCTGTTTTTATCAACCACAAAATCCCACTTGCCACCTGTATAGGACACCCATTCGCCGGCAAGAACAAGCACATGTTCATTTCATTGTTGGTGGTTGTGGTAGTTTGCGACACCCAAGAACGATGGAAATCAAGGAAACTTATGCAAATCTTAATTGTGGTGTGAGGCTCAATACATAGTACGGTGTAATTGTAACTGTTGGATTGTAGGACTCAGACATAATCGAACGGCTATAATAAATGATGTCAAGTCGTATTGGGAGGAGTAGTAACTAAATAGTTACTATTAGTTACATAATTAGGATAAGTTGAGCTGGTTTGGTCACTAAATAGGTGTTAAAATAGTCCTAAAAATTATGCCAGCAAGGTAGGAACGAGGCGAAAGTGTCCCTCCAATGGAAAATGTCTTTTCCTGAAAGACATAAGTAAGAAAGTTTGTTATCTAGTTTATAAAAAAAAAAGAATCAGATCAATTGAACTAGGGAGTAATCCAGTTCTGAGTTGGTTAATGGGTTGCATTGGAAGCTTAACGGGTTTGTTCTTTAAGTACTTGTGGATAATCTTTTTTCTTGTGTGAAACTTTTTCTAAAGTGAGCTGAGTGGGTGAGGACACAAACACCAAGAGAGGAGAGTATTTTTCCTAAATATTTATTAAGTGTTTTCCAGGAAATATCAAACATCGATGGACACATTTGATGGAGATGAATCTGGAAACCAGTATGACGGATTGTTTAATATCCAGATGAGAGCTTTAAATGACATTATGACTCGTTTGATGAATACATGTATTAAAGAGCTTCATGCTAGGCTGGATGAAAGGCAACGTGGCCATCTACCCCAGGCTAGGACCGCAGCTAGGAGACCTCGGCCAAGGAGAAGGCTATGGTGAATTCCTACTTTCCTACGCAAGAACGATCATGATGCTTACTTAGAATGGGAAAGAAATGGTGAATTAGTTTTTGAATGCCAAAATTTTTCTGAGCATAAAAAGGTTAGATTAGCAGATTCTGACTTTGATGGGTATCTTATTAACTGGAATGATCGAGTGAATACTCTCAGGAGGAGAATAGGTTTTGGTTTCATTGAAGATTGGGAAGAACTTACATCCTTGATGAGGAAGCAATTTGTGCCCAGTGATTACAGCCGTGAGTTGCACCAGAAACTGAGGAGTCTGACCCAAGGAACCAAGAGTGTTGAAGTTCTCTTGATCAAAGCTGATATTTATGAGTCTTTGGAAGCCACTATGGCCAGGTTTCTTGGAGGACTAAACAGGGACATTCAGGACCGGATGGAGTTGCAACAGTATGAGAGCATTGAAGAGATGTTTCACAAAGTCATTCTGATTCGGCAACAGTCTAAGAGGAAGAGTTACTCCCGGCCCAATTACACCTCTTAACCCAGACAGTCCATACAAGACAAAGGTAAGGCCCCTGTCCAATATTCTACTGATTCTAAAGCTAATAGTATGCCATGTCATTTGACTAAGGAAAAGCCGTGGAAACCACGAGCAGAACCCGATATATCAGGTGTTTTAAGTGTCAAGGATTGGGACATTATGCCAACAAGTGTCCAAACCAGGAGATCATGGTCACCCGACCCAATGGACAGGGTGAGTCTGAGGATGAAAGAGAAGACACATGATCATTCTTTGGGTCGCGCAAGGAGCTGGAAGGTCCAATTTGGACCGACTGTCATTTTGAACATTTTTATCTTTTTTAATGTTTGTTTTCGGAAAAGTCCATTTCTTTCTTTTCAAGCTTGCCTAAACTTAAGTATAAAAGACTAAACACTGGTATTTTTCATTTACACAACTTTTAATCTAAACATTTATTTTCAGAGAATTCTCTCTTGTTCTTCTTGAACTTTTATGTTGGTTGAAGGGTTACTTCTATCAGCAAACACCTTTAGGCTGTTCTTGTACGTCATATCAAGAAGTATTTCGGTTGGGAATATCTGAGGCCATTTTGCAACTTCAGTGCGACCCGACGATCCACCTTAGGAGTGATCCGTTCGAAGTCTATCCAACCGATCAGAAGTGCCAAAAGTCCATTCTTGGCTCATTTCATATCACAAACGTACATGTTTATCTCTTCATCCTCTAGAATCATTCCAGAAATTTATCAATGCTTTTGTAAATTTCTCGACATTTTATGGGGATCAGTTTGTACAGGAGCTTGATAGCCGCGACATAGGAGCTAAACCCATGATCAACAGACTCAGAGAGACGATTGCTTGGCAGGAGTTGAGGTTAGGACAATCAGATCAAGACTTTGATTGGAGGAACAATATGATAGCCTGTACCGCTCACTCTGCAGGTTGGTCTGATTGAAGCAGATTCTATATCTTTCACCAGATGACCACTTAGCTCGAGCCAAACTCATCCTTCATCACAATATCATCTCTCAATATATGGAGTCTGCTGAAACCCGAATCTGTTTTGCTTGACCGGATCTTAAAGAATCACAGCTCATTTCTCTTCGGCAGCACATGTATCGCAGACTGTTCCGATAGGGTAAAACTATCCGATCAGCACTCAACTTTTGCTTTCATGACCCAAACTCAATTTCTCCAGTGCAAAACTACACAGTTCTTTCCAAACACCTTATGAAGGCTTTCAGTAATAAGTTTTTCCCAAAGGCCCAAACTGATAAAGTCGTGCACCATGCCATGTACCATTTCACCGAACCAATGCCATGGAATGAATATGGACATAAGTAGCCGAATGGTCATCTTTTCTGGCGCATGAACTAAAGATTTTCTTTGGCTTTTATTTAGCTTTTAGTCAATTTCTCTATTTTCTAAGCCTTGTTTTTCACAATAGACTTATTGTCTTTTTTCTCTTCATTTCTTTTCTCCCTTTATATGTACGAACTCCTTATTTCATTTTTGCAATAAGAAATAGTTTTATGTTTAAGCATTATGCTTTTCAGAGAGATCATTCTCTTTAGTTTAATCTGAATTGCTTTTCGTTGTTGGTCGCGTTACTTCCATCAACACCTTCTTGATTTAAGGATCACTTCTCAAGAAACTGGGTATATGAAGAGACAGTTCTGTAAATCTTGACGGTCCCTTCAATCCAGCCCAGTTCTGAGTCTTTTCCGCAGCCTCAGTCCATATCAGAACCGTTCCAGTCTTTGGGTGTTTCCTAGGGTCGTATCAAATGGTATCAGAGCAAATCATTGGCTGGTACGTTCATTTGTCTGTTTATCTTCTTTGTTCTTCATCTTCTTCTTCATTTCTTTTCTTACTTTTGATTTCTGGGCTGTTATTTTGTGTCCTGAATCTTGTATTTTAAAATTTCTGTTTGATTTCATTTTATATAAAAAAAGAGTGTACAGAAAATTTCAAAAAAAAGAAAAATAAGAAAGAAGAAACACGATTAGATTCATGGACTGAGCTGAGGAGAAATCCAGCTCTGAACACTTAAAGCGGCGTGCCAAACACTAAATTTCTACCTCTTTTATTGGTGTTGTTTGGGAATCCTTTGATTGGTTTGACGATTTGAGTCTCTTTAAACCTTACAAGAGAATTTTCTGAGTGTCACCAAAAATCTTGAGGATTTGTGTGGGTAAGGATCAAATACTTGAAGAGTGGAGAGTGTGTTATTTTCAGTAACTTGTTTTGTTAAGTAATTTCAGGGTCCAAAGATGTCAAGTAGTGAAGAAGAGAGGCCAGAAAACTCTTGTGCAGGTTTGTCTAATTTACAAATGAGAGCCTTTAATGACACTATGACTCGTTTTATGAATACAGGTCTAGAGAAAATACATCCAAGGCTAGACGAGATTCAGGGCATACAGCAGAATCAGCCAAGAGGTGAGTCAAGGAAGAACCTGACCAGGAGAAATCAACACTCGGAAGAGGAGCTTGAAGAGGAATTTTATGAGGAAATCTGATCCATTGCTAGACCAAGGTGAGGCCATAGACATCGTGATCAATGTATGGATAATCCTTTTGCTAGAAGGAGTGAAGAAAATGATGATGGTCTTAGTGGTATGAAACTTAAAATTCTTAGCTTTCAAGGTAAACATGATCTGGATGCATATCTTGAATGGGAAATAAAAACTAAACTTGTCTTTGATTGTCAAAACCTGTCTGAAATTAAAAAGGTTAGACTTGCTGCTGCTGAATTTTGTGGCTATGAAATAAACTGATATGATCGAGTAGTTACTCATAAAAGAAGGATCAGAGAAAGACCAATAACTACTTGGCAAGAACTAACAGAGCTGATGAGAGAATGTTTTGTTATTAGTCATTAGCACAAGGATCTCCATCACAAGCTAAGGCTTTTCTCTCAAGGATCAAAGAGTGTTGAAGATTACTTTCAGGACATGGAGACACTCATGATAAAAGCTGAGATTTATGAATCTCTTGATGCAACACTTCCACGCTTTCTTGCAGGATTAAACCGTGATGTGCAGGATCGAATGGATCTTCAGGAGTATGACATCCTTGAAGAAATTCTGCAGAAAGCAATCTTTGTTAAACAACAGATAAAAAGAACGAGTACTCCAAGATCAATCTTTGCACCCAGACCGGTTGATCAATACCAAGGTAAGGTTTCTATCCAAATGAATTCTGATTTAAAAGCTAATGTTTCATCTCGGTTTGATAAAGGCAAAGCCGTGGACACCACAAGCAGAGCTAGAGACATTAGGTGTTTCAAATGTCAGGGTCTTGGACACTACTCCAACAGATGTCCAAATTAGAAGATCATGATCATCACAGAGAAAGGTAATGTTGAATCTGAGGCTGACCATGAAGATGTTGGACTAATCTTTGACAAAGAGCCAGAGGAAGAGCATGTAGAGTATCCGACTCAAGGCAAATTGTTGGTCCTAAGGAGTTCACTTATTGTTCTAAATTCCGTGGAAGAAACAGCTCAGCGTGACAATCTCTTTCACACCAGATGCCTAATTCAAGACAAGGTATGTAGTGTGATCATTGATGGTGGTAGTTGTACTAATGCAGCTAGTCAATTGCTTGTCAGGAAGTTAGGTGTTCAAGTGAAGAAGCATCCCAATTCGTTCAAACATTAATGGCTGAATGACAAAGGAGAGCTCCATGTCAATGAACAAGTGTCTGTGACATTATGTATTGGATGCTACAAAGATGAAATCATGTGTGATGTGCTGTCTTTGGATGCCAACCATATTCTCCTTGGAAGGCTGTGGCAGTATGATAAGAAGGTGATCCATGATGGTTACACAAACCACCAATCCTTTGAGCATGATGGCAGGAAGATCACTTTTGTTCTTTTTCAAAGTTTTAAGAGATGATTTTGCGGAAATGATAAAGAACAAAGATTGAATTATTGAATTGTTGAATTGAGGAGATTGTAGAATGGAAGAGAGATTGATGGAAGTAAGGTGTTTTTATATCCTTAACTTCCTTATGACAAATGAAAGATAATGTACATTTATAGACAAACAGGTTAGACTAAACACTAGGAGTGAAAGTGACGCTTATGGACATATGCAAATAAAAGCGAGGTGAAAGGGACAACACCAAACGTCTTGGAGACTAAACAGGACATATGACTTCTCTTGGCTAAGGAGTCTAACGACCACAAAGATATTTGTCAACTCTTCTTGAAAGTCTTTTTAGTCACATGTGCTGAATATCTTAGACACCAAAATGTATTTCTTGTTGGCGTGAACTCTACCTTGCTCCTCAAGTCGTTTGTTCCTTGTTTCCCAAAAGTAGAGATAACTTTTATAACATGGTTTCATACTCCCCCTCAAGCTTAACCACTCAATTGATTGATGGTCAAGCTTGGAACTGTGAAGTATCACCTCTTTAAAACCTCAGTAAGCCAAACCACTTGGGAAAAAGTTGTACATGAGGAAAAAGAGTATGATCATCACAGCCTAAGGTATTCGACTTCAGGCTGGGATAAATCCATCAGGCCAAGCTTTTGATGAACAAATTCACGGGTATTGATGGTTGTGGCTTTAGTGAATATTTCAGCCAGGTGGTCTGAACTCTTTGTGTAACACGGAAGAATAACATCTAATTGCATTTTTTCTCTCACTTTGTGGTAATGCACCTCAATATGATTGGTTCTTTCAAGAAAGACTGAGTTGAAGGCTATATGGATTATTGTCGGATTGCCACAGTGCATAGTGATTGGTGTGGTAATCTCTCTTCCCAAGTCCTTCAAGAACATCGTTAACCACATCAATTTGGTAGTTAACCTTCTCATTTCTCTGTATTCAGCTTCAGCACTAGAACAAGTCACTACCTTTTGCTTTTTACTCTTCCAAGTGACTAAGTTGCCTCCTACAATGATACAGTAGCCGATGGTTGACCTTCTGTCTTCCCTATCTCCAGCCCAATCAGCATCACAATAATCAATTAGGTTTGTGTTTCCATTGCACCCCATCCAGATTCCTTGCCCTGAAGTGCCACAGATGAATCTTAAGATGCGGTATATCATCCTTCAATGTGACATTCGTAGATCTTGCATGTGCTGACTGATCTGATTCACAAAAAATCACAAATCCCATCTATTAAAGGGTAAGATAGATAAGCATACCAACAAGTCTGCGGAAAATTTTAGAATCTTTAATTGGCTGATCCTCTCCATTCTCCTCTTGTTGATATGCCTTGTATGCATCTTCAAGTGGTATTTTAGCCGGTTTCCCTTCCAACTTACCTGCTTTATTTAGAAGATCAATTGTGTACTTTCTTTGTGATAAGAAGAGATCTTCCTTTGATCTACATACTTCTATCCCAAGAACGTACTTTAGTTCTCAAAGATCCTTAAAATCAAATACAGATTTAAAATAGTCTTTAGTGTTTTGAATGCCTACCTTGTCATTCCCTGAGATAATAATATCATCTACATATATGAGAATGACTATAATACCTTCTTGGTTTTGGATGGTGAAGAGAGTGTGATCAACATCTGAACTTCTGAACCCACGGTCCAGCAATGTAACACTCAGTTTTCTATACCATTTCTTTGGTGATTGCTTTAAACAATAAATTACTTTTCTCAGTCTAAGTACCTTCCCCAGATTAACAATATCTATGAGGTCAGGGGGTGGTGTCATATAAACCTCCTCTTCAAGCTCCCCCCTGAAGAAAAGCATTCTTCACATCCATTTGTTATAACTCCCAATCCAGATTAGTGGCAATGGACAAGACAACTCTAAAAGTATGTAGCTTTGCAACATGTGTGAATGTGTCCATGTGATCCTCTCCATATGTGTGAGTAAACCCCTTGTAACTAGCCTAGCTTTGTATCTTTCAATTTATCATGTACTCTAATACTTGATGGTGAAGACCCACTTTGAACTGAATGTCATCTTTCCCTTACGTAAATCAGCTTCATCCCAAGTATGATTTCTTTCCATAGCATTGGTTTCTTCCTTAACAGCATCTCTCCATACCTTATGCTCCTTTGCTTCTGCATAAGTTCTTGGAACTTCTTCTTGATCTAAGGTGGTGATGAAAGCTTGATGATCATCAGGTATCTGTGCCAAAGTACATGTAGCTTGTGATGGATGAGTAACCGCAAGGCTATTGTAGTACACTGGTGATGGATTGTTCTTTATCCTTTGGCTTCTTCTCATACTCACTGATGGTGGTTCAGATTCAGGGATAGCATTCTATGATGAACCTTTTCTTAGCCTTTAACTCATCCTTAGTACAACAGTTGGCTGATCAGATACCTATTCTGGAATGTTAGTATCCTCCTCCATAGTGGTTGTGTCGTCGTCATTAGTATCTTCATGCTGATTATCCTCCTGCTCAGCTTGTTCATAAACCACATTCTCATCATTCTCCCCCTCAGGATCAAGCACAGTCGGAGGAGATTCATGTTTCGACCAAGAGGTGTAAGCTCGATTTTCAAAGAGCAAACACATGTTGGCTATTCTTTCCGACTGAAAATGGGACAGGTTCTCAAGGCTCTCCTAATTCTTCTCACTGTATTAGCCTGTTTCCTCCATAAACTTAACATCACGAGAGACCAAAACCTTTCCGGTTTCAGGTACTAGACACTTGTAGCTCTTTTGAGTGTTTGAGTTACCAATAAAAATGCTCTTAATACTCTTGGCATCCAACTTGGTTATGTTCTCTCCTGGTACTAAAACATAGCACACATAACCAAATACACATAAGTGATTAATAGATGGAAGTGAGTTAGTGAGTACCTCAAATGGAGATTTATCATGAAAGATTTTGGGTGGGGTCCTATTATTGCATCTCCCCATCGCTTTTTAAGCACCTTTCAGTGGAACATTATAGATTTGGCTACTTCTATAAGGGGCCTATTCTTTCTTTCTGCCACACCATTTTGTTGTGGTGTGTATGAAAAGCTTGTTTGATGGATGATGTTATGTGTGTTCATGAAATTTTAAAGATATTCAGATATTGCAGTGGATTCAAGAGATTAAGAGATATTTGAGAGATTAAGTGAGAGATTAGGCTAAGAGATAGTGAATAACAAAAAAGGCAAAGATAATAGAGAAGAAAGAGATTCTGATTTCTACAACAAGGAGAATATGCTTCTAAGGTCCTAAGTATATGCCAAAAAGAGAGAAACCAAAAGAAAAGGTAAAGCTACGTTATTTAAAAGGTAGCCAACAACTATAACCAGCTGGAAAACAGATGAGGAAGCTTCTTTTCCGCGCATACCATTCAATGCACATATGGTTTAACACATACCATCCATGGAATACCATCCAATACACATATGGTTTAACACTCCCCTCAATCTTAACCGTAAGGAACTGAAGGTTTAGATTAAAAGCATAAAACAACACCTCATTAAAAACCTAAGTGTGGAAAACCTAGTGGGACAAAACCACACTTAGGGAAAAAAGAGTATGTGTCTGGCTACTAGGAGAACTCGATCCTGATAGAGTAATAAGACATAACCTCTCACAAATCAACTCACACACCTTCAGTCTCATTGTGTAGCAAGGCAAACTAACTCCGAGCTCCCTCTGCTCTCTAACCTTGCGAGAATCCACCTCTATATGCTTCATTATTTCATGGAACACCTGATTTGAAGCAATGTGAATTGCTGACTGATTATCACAATGCATGGTGATTGCCTTTGAGCTCTCCATTCTAAGTACCTTGATAAGCATCTTCAACAACATCAACTCTGTTGTTTTATGCCTTCTCATGGCTATATACTCAGCTTCTGCACTTGAGCCAGCAACAACCTTCTGCTTCTCGCTCTTCAAAGTCACTAAGTTCCCACCAATGAACGTGCAATAACCGGTTGTACACATCTTTTCCACTTTATCTTCAGCCCAGTCTGCATCACAATATCCTATCAGCTCAGTGCTTCCATTGCAACTCATCCAAATGCCCTACTCTGAATTCCCTTTGAGATATTGCAAAACTATGTTCACCATCTTCAAATGAGACATCCTTGGAGCTTGCATATGTTGGGTCACCTGATTCACAGCAAAACACAAGTCACGACGAGTAATAGTGAGGTATATAAGCTTACCAACCATGCGTCTATAGAGCTTTGCATCCTCAAAGCTACTATCAGCTTCATTCTCCCCTGTTCGTTAGCCTTATATCGATGCTCCAAAGCAGTCCTGGCTGGTCTTGCATCCGTAAGACCTGCATCACTAGCAATATCATGAATGTACTTTATTTGGGATAAGAAGAGACTTTCCTCTGATCTACAAAATTATATTCCAAGGAAGTACCTTAGTTCTCCAAGGTCTTTGATGTCAAACCTGGAATGCAAATAAGTTTTAGTTTCAAGGATACCTGTTTTGTCACTCCAAGAGATGATAATATCATCCACATAGATGAGAATGACAATGATACCTATTTGACTCTGAAGGGTGAAGTTGGTATGGTGAGCTTCAGATCTTTTAAACCCACGGTCCAACAAGGTCACTCTCAGCTTCCTATACCACGCTCTTGGAGACAGCTTCAGTCCATATATAGCATTTCTAAGCTTCAACACTTTCCCTAGAGTTATTTCAACACCAGGTGGGGGAGTCATGTAGACTTCTTCTTCCAACTCCCCCTGAAGAAATACATTCTTCACATCCATCTGACATAGATCCCACTTCAAATTTGTAACAAGTGAGAGCACAACACACACATTATAGAGCTTAGGAACTGGAGCTAAGATTTCTTTATAATCTTCACCATAAGTCTCAGTGAAGTATCTAGTCACCAGCCTTGCCTTGTATCTTTCTATCTCCACATTGCTCTTGTATGTGATACTAAAGACCCACTTTGAGCTCATTGTCTTCTTTTTTGTTGGAAGATCATTCTCATCCAAAGTGTGATTCATTTCCATTGCTTGTTTTTCTTCACTAACAGCATCTCTCCAGAATTTGAGCTCCTTGGCTTCCTCATATATTCTTGGAACCTCTTCTTTGTGCAGAACTCCAATGATGACTTGATGCTCTTCTGGTACATGAGCTAGAGAGCAGACAACCTGAGTTGGATTAATAACAACTTGATTGTTGTAGTAGACTACTTCATTTCTTTTCCTTTGGCTTCGTCTGGGGACTGGGTCGGCCTCTTGTGAAACTGATTCTTGTTGCTTCATTAGCCTATGACTTCTC
This sequence comes from Sisymbrium irio, assembly GCA_000411075.1. Classification (NCBI taxonomy): domain Eukaryota; kingdom Viridiplantae; phylum Streptophyta; class Magnoliopsida; order Brassicales; family Brassicaceae; genus Sisymbrium; species Sisymbrium irio. The sequence goes on along the minus strand of KE154735.1, from coordinate 53,176 downwards.
CGAAGGATTGGTTCTGGAGCTTCTTCTGGAGCAGCTAGAGGTTCAGGTTCTGTTTGTTGTTGTACATGATCAGGCTGTGCAACCTCCTCAGTCTGAGTTTTCTTAATCTCAGCTCCAGCCTCTACATCCCCAACCTATGGTTACTCAGTCTCAGCTTCATGATCAGGAGATGATGACATAGGTGAAACAGAAGGCGCATGAGTAGACTCTTGATGGCTACATCCTCCCAAGGTCACAACCAAGATGCGTAGAGTTGTTGCTCTATCTGAGGTTGAATGAGGTAGATCCTTCAAGTTGTCTCAACTTTTCTCTTCATATAACCCTTTTTCCTCCATAAACCTTATATCTCTTGACACAAGAACTCTCCTTTTTCCGGAATGTAACACTTGTACCCTTTCAGATTGATAGAGTAGCCAATGAACATGCATTTTGTGGTTTTAGCTTCAAACTTATTCCTTTGCACTCCTGGTACTAAAACAAAACAGAGAAAACCAAACACCTTTAAGTAATCAATGGAAGGTTTGGATTGGTTTAATACCTCAAATGAAGGTTTAATACCAACAGTTGGCTGATCAAGTAGTAGGCAGTCACAACAGCATCACTCCATAACCTTTTAAATACATTCTTATGAAACATCAAGGCTCTTGCAAGTTCCATGAGGTGCCTGTTCTTTCTCTCTGCTACGCCATTTTGTTGAGGTGTATAGGTACAGCTTGTTTGATGCACAATGCCATGCTTACTCAGATTTTGTCTAAACGCAAGACTAGTGTTCTCCTCCATTATCTGATCTCAAAACTTTGATCTTGGCATTGTAATGGTTAGTCATATAGTTCTGTAAATTAACAAAAGTTTCTAACACCCTATCCTTTAAAGGCAACAAAGTTAATGAAGTATACTTTGATTTTTCATCAATGAAGGTAACAAAATATCTATGATTTTCTCTAGACATGCAGGGAGAAGTCCAAACATCTGATTGAATCAAATCAAAGCATTTCTCATAAATGGTGGAGGAGTTGGGAAAAACAGTTCTACAGTGTTTTCCTAATATGCAAGCCTCACACTTATCATTCTCAAACCTAACTTTAGGCAATATCATATTTAAAGCTCTATGATGAGGATGACCAAGTATAGCATGTCACAAATAGTCATGCTCAATCACAGAGTTAACAACAAAAGCTTTAGAGAAGGGGGAAGGCTTAGGGGGTTTATTGGATTTAGGATTTGTGAAAGGATTTGGATTTTTTTAAATCTATTCTTATTGGATCTAGGATTTATAAATACTGTTTTAAATCCAAGCTTATTGTATATAGTATTTATAAAATCTATTTTAAATCTAAGCTAATTGTATCTAGTATTTACAAATACTGATATAAATCATTCCTTATTGGAAAATAAGAATTTCAATCAATAAAATACATCATTGGAATTTGAGAAATGATTTATTGTTAAAATTAGAAGATGAAAAATACCACCTGATGAGATGGTATTTGAAAAATTGAAATGTTTAAACATTTGTGTTCTAAAAATAAACAATCGAAAAAGAAAAAAACAAACTTTACTTTTTTCACGAAAGTACAGTACCAAAACTTTACTTTCTTCTCTTTTTCCCCAATCAATGAACAGTTCTTCCAGTGATTTTTCCTCTGTTCTTGTCTTAAGGAACAAACAATGGGTGCGCCGATTATACTGTGTGATGGTTTCGAGGTGGTTCCTCTTCCTGAGATGAACGAGCTACTTCTCTTCGGAAGAGACCAATCTGGTGGCTCAAATTGTGGTGACTCAACGGTTACCACTGAAGAAGACGGCACTGTTTTTTTCCGGCGATAGTTCACCGGGAGGTGCGGCTGAAGAGGACTGGCTGAAGATAACCCTTTCTCCTTCTACTTCGTTAAGAAACCGGCTTATGATGATCCCGATATCAAATTCAAGGTCAATGAAGCTGATTCTGAGATTTATCAGTGCAATATACGTCGAATTGATATCTCCAATGTTCATAAATCCGAAAAGGTGAGCCTTTTCTTCTAAAAGACCCTCTTAATGTTTTCAAGGACATCAAGACCATCTTTGGTTGAGCCTTGCCCAAGAAGATTTATTGACTCAATTTCCTCAAAGAAAACTTCATTAGGACTGAATATAGCATAACAATTTAAAGCAGATGTTGTTTTCTTAATAGACAACAAATTTGAAGTGAAAGATGGCATACAAAAAGTTTTAGACTCCTTATCAAACAACTTATGGTTTCCTATTCCTTCAATCTTAACCATTCAACTTAGCATCATTAATCATATGGTGGCTTGCTCCATAATCAACAATTAAAGGCTTATCTCCTAAAGCATGGTTAGCAACATTACGTAACTCAGATTTGTGCAAAGTATAATAGATATAGGTTTTTATTGGATTACCAGACTTTTTCTTTAGGTTTTTATAAAAGCATCAAGGTCAGCCTTTGTAGCATATTCATCTGAGTTGCTTCTGGCTGCATACGACTTCTTCAGTGTTTTTATGATGGCCTCAAGGTCAGCTTTAGTTGTATACTCATCTGAAGCTCTCATGACTACCCATTCTTCCTTAATGATTTGAGTTGAATGAGCTACCTTCATTTGAACTTCAGTTTCTGCACTGGCAGCTCTTAGTTCCCATTGGTCTTTTCCATAATTATGCTTGAGATAAGGATACAAAGTCAAATACTTACTCTAAAGGTCACCCTTCTTCTTTCAATGCTCACATATCCATATTTTTCTATCTCCAAAACCACGGGTTCTCTTGTTGACCACCAACAACTCACTGCCCTTACCACCAAATGCATCCTTTAAACTATCCCACAGCTCTTTAGCTCCTTAACAGGATGAGAAAGCTTCAAGCACAGATATGTCCAAAGATCCATGGAGAATGGAGAGCACCATCTGATCTTCACAAACAAAACTCTCAAGATCAGCAACAACCACCTCCTTTTCTCCTTCTTTGGACTCAACCATAGGAACCTTAGAGCCTTCAACATGACTCCAAAGCCGTCTTTCACACAACATATATATTGCAGCCTTAAACCACAACCAATAGTTCTCTACTCCTTTGAGCACAACTAACAACATAATCTCCTTGTTTTCTTCCATTTCAACCTAAGAAGATTTCAAACAACCAACAAAAAAAAAAGATTCTCAAGGTTGAACACAACCACAACAAACCCAGATCTCAACACACCAACACAACAAGATTAACAAGGAATCAACACATATTTGGTGAAGAACTAAGAGAAAGGTGAAAGTTTAATGTTTTGGTTTGAAACAAGAAAGAACAGCAAGAAATAAGATTTAGATGAAAAAGAGTAGTGGATGAATGCTTTAAGCTCTGAAACAGTTAAATGCTGAATCTTTAAAGCAACACACAATATCAGAAGCAACAAGACTCATTTTTAGAGAAAGAACAGGTTTTGTACGGATGGTTTCTGGGCAAGCAAAAACAAGAGAGAAGGAAGAGAATCCAGAGACAAGAACAGAGAATTTACGAAAGAATGAGAGAGTTTTGGCACAGATTTAGCAACCTGGCTCTGATACCATGACAGAATTGCAGCGGATTAGAGAGATTAAGTGAGAGATTATGCTAAGAGAGAGTGAATGATGAAAATGACAAAGAGAATAGAGAAGAAAGATATTCTCTTTTCTTAATTTGAGGTATACAAAGTATACATATATTAAAAGAAATTACAGTAAGGAGAATATGCTTCTAAGATCTTAAGTATATGCCAAAAAGAGAGAAAACAAAATAAAAGATAAGCTACTTTATTAAACAGGTAGCCTATATAACCAGCGAGAATACCAATGCACATATGGTTTAACACATACCATTTACGGAATGCTATCCAAGGAATACCATCCATGGAACACAATACAATGCACATATGGTTTAACAGGTATGACTTGTATACTATCTAATCTTAAGACTTTCATTTTGGCATTATAATGGTTAGTCACATAGGCATGGAAATTAATAAATGCTTGTAAGACCTTAACTTTAGAAGGGAGCAAAGTTAACCAAGTGTATTTGGATTTTTCATCAATGAAAGTAACAAAGTATTTATGGAAGGTGATGTCTAAACATCTGAGTGAATCAAGTCAAAGCAATTCTCATAGATAGTAGAAGATTTAGGGAAAATAGATTTGCAATTTTTACCTAAATTACATGCCTCACAATTATAATTTTGAAACTGAACATTAGGTAACAATAAATTTAAAGCTCTAAAATGAAGGTTACCTAATCTAGCATGCCAAATAACATTATTAAACACACCAACATTAAAACTAAAACTGCATGAAGTAGAAGAAGAAAGCTTAATATCATCCAGCATATATAGTTCATTCTTGGTTAATGCTTGTCCAAGAACTTTACTCGTCTCAATATCCTGAAAATAAACATCATTAGGCAAAAATATTTCAAAGCAATTGAGATAAGAGGTAGCTCTCTTAACAGACAATAGGTTTGATGTAAAAGTGGGCATATAAAAGGCAGGTGATTTTTTGTTAAACAGATTCAAGTTCCCAATTCTCTTAATCTGAATATGTTCACTATTAGCAATGCTAACATGTCCTAAAGCTGGTTTAATATCCTTAATAATTTCATGTGATGGCTAGCCCCTGAATCAGAAGTTAAAGATTTACTAGAGATAGAGACAGATTTAGAGGCTGATTAAGCAAGTTCACAAGAAGCGTGAAAATTCATGGGTTTGATAATTTTACCAGATTCCGTCATTGCTTTGATGAGAGCATCCATGTCTGATTTCTTCACAAATTCTGATGTATCCATGGCGCTTTCATTAGCCTGAGTACCTCCATTAGAACTAGACGCCAAATGTGTCTTGGAGTCTCTAGGCTCACGGTTGTTGTTGTCTCTCCAGCTATCTTGGGGTGAGGATCATGAGTCCCATCTTCCAGGAGGAGGGCGTCTAAGATCAGCTGGAACAAGATGAAGATTACGCTTGAAGCACTTGTCCTTAGTGACCAGTCTTCTTACAGTACCTGCACACCACATCTTGGTAGTTGTTTTCTCCTGGGCGGTAGTGGCCTTTGTTGGCTGTAGCCTCCACAGCTTAGTTTTATATAACTAACTCCCCACCTCTGGCTCCAAAGAGACTAAGAGTTCCTTGCTCCTTTTGAATTTGTGGGCATACCTCCTCAAGACATGAAGTTTGGTTCCTCCCAAAATGTTTTAAAGGAGGTCATTGTAACGTTAATCTAAGACCATGAGTAGTGAGAACACCTTTTTCTGCTCCTTCCTTTCATTTATCACTGCCACATCTGAGGTAGCTAGTCTGAGCATATCATGTTCAGCCCAAAGAGACCGAAATGTACCAAAGAAATTGTCGAAGGCAGCTCTATTCTGAGGATGAGTGTTGATAGATCTCTTCACTTGAAAGACTCTTGTGAGGTTGGACACATTTCCAAGTACACTTTTGAGAGTGTCCCACAAGTATTTTTTTCTGTCTCACAACAGGAATAAGCAGCAAGAACCGTCTGGTCCATTAAGTACCAATCATCATCCACCATCGTCTCCTTCTTCTCTCCGGCTTTGCTTTCTTCAGGTTCAAGGTATTGAAAGACCTTGCGTCCACGCAGCACTGCATTGGTGGTTCTAGCACACAGAAGATAGTTATCAACACCTTTCAAGGTCATAATGAGAGCAACAGGCATGTTATTCTCCATTTTCAGCATGAGGAATAGTGAAGAAGAACAGCTATGCACCACAGGACAAAAGGATAATCTGAGTTATGAACCGATGGAGAGTAGATTTTTGAACACAAAAATTTCAAGAATCTGAACCAGAGGAATGAGAATGAGTTTAGATGAGATTGTTTGCCAAAAGGATTTAAGGATTTTGAAGAAAGAATGGTATTATCCATTGAACCAAAGAGATGAAGCACAAGAATTTTGAAATCGAATTTTGACAGAATGATTTTGAATGAAACAGATATTTAATGAAGCAAAGATTTAATTACGAAGAGACAAGAGTCTTAGCTCAAGCTCTGATACCATAAAATTTTAAAGTGATGATTTCACGGAAATGATCAAGAACAAAGATTGAATGCTTGAATTGAGGAATTGAGGAGATTGTACAGTGAAAGAGAGATTGGTGGAAGTAAGGTGTTTTTATTTCCTTAACTTGTTATGAAAAATGAAAGATAATGTACATTTATAGACAAACAGGTTACACTAAAAAAAATGAATGAAAGTTGTGGGAACCGGAATTAACTTTAATGTAAATATGTAAAGTCAATGTCAGGAACCGAGAATCTTAGAATGAGAAAAACAATATAAACTGTAAAATAGACGAAAAACTAAGACAAAGAGAAGATGAATTTTATTGCTTAGCCTGAAGTCGTATTGATAGCTCGAGTCAATGTAATTCCAAGATGGTTCAAGATGGTTTCAAAGATACAAATCAATCTATATATATAGAAGACATTGTAAGTCCTAAAATTAATAAACTTTCGATGTGTGAACTTGACATTCCTTTCTTCTTTTGGGAATATTTCCCGAAATCCTCGCTAAGTCGGCGAAACTTGAGGTGGCTGCTTCTTATCGGCTCGGTCAAAATCATATCCTTTTCCTTTTAGAATTAGGTATTCTTTGGTTTCACGTTGTGCCATTTTCAATAGATAAAATTGTTAGGATGTTTCCCGAAAATAACGCGAATTTCCGTAAAACATCAGGAAGTTTACAAATACATCGAGAAATTCCTGAAAATATCGACAAAAATAAAAGACATACATTCTCGTCCGGCCCGGAACCATTTTAAGAGGAAAAATGACCGAGCCAGTCATTTCTCTCGATAAATAATCGGTCGGCTCGGTTTTTCGATTAGCGATTACGTATGCTCGTCAGCTCGGCACAAAGGGAAGGAGGATAAGGAGCCAAGCTGATCAAACCCCTCACCAGCTCGGCATTTTGGAAGAGGCTGCTTGGCTCGGTACGGAACAGGACAGGGAAGATGATCAGTTCGGCTCGGCGCCAAGGAAGGAGGACTGCGAGGCCGAGCTGATCAACTTCTACTCTCCTCCTACTCCTCAGCTCGACACAAAATGGAGAGAGGAAGGAGGCCGAGCTGATCAGCTCGGCATTTGGGAGCACGGAACGCGCCAGTTTGGCATGAAAGAG
>KE154735.1:20952-41129 GCA_000411075.1 Sisymbrium irio | reverse complement strand
GGAACGGGACAGGGAAGAGGATCGGTTTGGCTCGGCGCCAAGGAAGGAGGACTGCGGGGTCGAGCTGATCAACTTCTACTCTCCTCATGCTCGTCAGCTCGGCACAAAATGGAGAGAGGAAGGAGGCTGAGCCAACTGAAACTCCCACCAGCTCAGCCTTTTGTAGTTGGGTGAAGGGAGGCCGAGCTGGTCACACTCACTTATGTCCATAAGCTCGGTTTTTAGGAAGAGAGGAGGAAAAAACCGAGCTGGGCACTATGTTGAATGCCATTTTGCCGAAAAGTTTGGTTTTATCGCAGTTTATCGGAAAATCGTACGAGAAATGAAGTATTTATAAACTTTTTGCAAAGTTATCAACAAAAATAGTTGTAGTCAAACTATTTTCCTAATATCGTTCTTTTCCGAAAATTTTTAAATATGGAAACTTTTCCGATACTTAAACATTTGAGCCGTTAATTCCAGAAATGTCGGTTTTGACCCCAAAAAAGGTGACGCCGATGGACACACATTAAGACCGAGGTGAAAGAGACAGCACCAAACGTCTTGGAGACTAAACAAGACATGTGACTTCTCTTGGTTAAGGAGTCAAACGGTCACAAATATACTTTGTCAACTCTTCTTGAAAGTCTTCTTAGTCACATGTGTTGAATACCTTAGACACCAAAAGGTATTTCTTATTGGCGTGAACTCTAACTTGCTCTTCAAGTAGTTTGTTCCTCATTTCCCAAGGTAGAGATACATTTCATAACATGGTTTCACACCTTTTACTCCACAAGAAGTTCAAGAAGACCAGTTTCAGTTGAAGAAGAGCAGAGAAAAAGATAAATCCAAAGGAAAGAAGCTTGTTGGAAACAACAGCAAATCCGTGAGTAAGAATTCAAATCTTCTCTTGAAATCTCTTAAGGACACAAGTAAGTCTGTCTTTACCTTAGCTGATCCTATTTTTGATGATTCTTGTCTAAAACTGACTTGCAAGCAACCGGAATTTCCGAGTAGCATTGGTTTAAATTTTCCTGTCATAAATTCCAGGAGCTTTGAGCAGAAGGAAGCAACCGAGTTGGGGTCAAGTCCATTCCTGATCAGCCACAATAAAATCAGTAAGAACTCGGAGTGGAATAGTCCTGTCTTAACTTGTTTGTTTTGGTTTCCAGTAAAGAAGAAAAACGATTTGAACTTAAAAATGTTTAGGAAATTTGTGTTACCAACTTAGTTTTTTATAACATGGTTTCTTCTTCTAAAAAGCACATGATCAGAAAGGAAAATGTTTCCAATCTTGCTTTGAGCTTTGACAAATTGTGGAACAAACTAATCTGTTGATGATCATAAAGAAGAACTTAAAATCGTTTTTGAGAAAAGGGTTTTGTTTCATCATTTGAAAAGCTGTGTTTTACCACTTACTACTTGGAGATTGGAAGTTTTTTGCCAATGCAGGAGAGTTAACAAGCAGATTTTGAGCCGTGGCCAACTTTGGACCACAAGAAACGTAATGACCAAGGAGTTAATCAGGATGACCTTTCTCATGTCCTTCATCTGAGTCAAAACCAACGTAAACTAAGTCTGATTTCTGAGTCTTATGTTTCTAATCCCTTCATTTTTAATCTTCCAGATTCGAGGATGTTTCCTTTTCAACCAGGGGGGAATGATGCGACTCTGACCAAGTACCTGGGCAAAACTTGGAACCATGGTCCGTTGGATGGGGATCAGCTTGTACCGTAGCTGGATAGCCGGGATATAGGAGGTAAAACGAGGATCAACAGACTCAGAAAGACGATTGCTCGGCTGGAGTTGAGGTTAGGACGATCGGATTCAGACTTTGCTCGGAGGAACTAGATGATTTCCCGTACTGCTCACTCTGCGGCTTGGTATGGATTGAAGCAGCTTCTATATATTTGACCAGATGACCACTTCACTCGAGCCCAACTCATCCTTCACCGTACCATCTCTCAAGATATGGAGTTTGCTCAAAGCATGATCTGTTTTGCTCGACCGGATCTAAAGGAAAATCACAGCTCATTTCTCTTCGGCAGTACATATACTGCAGACTTTTCTAATAGGGCTAAAACCATCCGATCAGCACTCAGCTTCAGCTTTCATGACCCGAACTCAATTTCTCCAGGGAAAAACTTCACAGTTCGTACCAAACACCTTATGAAGACTTTTGGTCATGAGTTTTTCCCAATGGCCCGAACTGATCAAGCGATGCACCATGCCATGTACAATTTCAACGAGCCAACACCATGGAATGAATCTGGACAGAAGTAGCCGAATGGTCATCTTGGCTGGCGCATGAACTGAAGAGTTTCTTTGACAATTATTTAATTTTTAGTCAATTTCTCTATTTTTTGTCTATCTATCTCTTTTCTCCCTTTATATGTACAAACTCCTTATTTCATCTTGGCAATAAGAAATCGTTTTATGTTAAATAAATCGTTTTGTGAGAGATCATTCTCTTTGGTTCAATCTGAACTGCTTTTCGTTGGTTGTCAAGGGTTACTTACATCAACACCTTCTTGAGTTAAGGGTCCCTTTTCAAGAAACTTGGTATATCAAGAGACAATTCTGCAGCTCTTGATGCTCCCTTCAATCCACCCAAGTTCTGAGCCTGTTTCCGCAGCCTCAGTCCATATTAGATCCGTTCCAGTCTTTGAGTGCTTCCTAGGGTCGTATTACATCGTAACATTTTTATCTATCAAAAACAATAAAAGCAACTCAAAACAAACCAAAGAGGACCGATAACCGAAGGACGAATGATAAAATTTGACAAAACCGACAAGAAGAGCCGCCTCAAGATAGACTGCCTTATCGCAGATTCCTAAAAATTCTTGAAATTTTAAGGAAATTCAACAAAGAAAAGGAAATGATAAGTTCCCACATTAAAACTTTGGCTGTTTTAGGAGTATATATACATATCGATTTCTACCTTGATAAACATAAGTTTTCGATATCAAACATCTGATATTGAGTACAACCCGTTTTCTTAAGCAATAAAAGCAGTTTGTTCGGTTCACCCTAGTTTCTTTATCTTTCAATCTCTTCTCATTAGTTTCGCTTTTTCCCAAGATTCTGGGTTCCTCACAAAACAACTTTACAAATAATAAATTAAGGTGCTGAAGAAGTTGGAGAGCAACTCGGTTCCCACAATCCCAAAAAGATGGAGAGCAATATCAGAGCCGACTGGCCCAGAGACTGACTAGATCAGAATGAGACCAAACGATGGTGTGCTGAAGAAGTTGGACCGCAGACTAGGCAGAAACCTCGGCGAGTTAAACACTTTAACAAAGTCTCACATCGGTAATAGCATTTTTCAACACCCTCAAGACTTTCAGTATATATAAGATAGCATTTAATAGGTTTTAGTCATCCCATTATGGAGTATTTAGACTCGTATTGTAAAACTTTACAGCATTTATGAATATTCTTTGTATTTTCATAAAGAGATTAATAACAACAAATATTTTCAATTTGGTCATCGAGTTCTTATTAAAAACCCCCGGTTACTATAAGTTTTGATTTTGTGAGTTTCGACTCTCAACTACAAATCTTTTTTTACCTCTTTGAGCATGCTTGGCAAGTAAAAGTGATCCTATAAAACTTTGTAAGTCTTTCTAACACCAAAGTGTCCCATCAATTCATCATCATGTGCTTCCCTGACAAACATTTCTCTAAAGGAACAATGTGGTACACACAAACGGTTATCATAAATCAGGAAGCCATCATCTCTATAGTACTCTCCAAATCCGTTTTTAAGAAAAGGTTATTTGAAATCAGAATAATTCATATACAGTTCTTTCATGAATTCGAATTTCCAGAGTTGAAAGAAGGGCATACATGTCCCATGCATGCGGCATACCTGCATGACAAGGCATCAAGAACAACATTGTCCTAACCTTGTTTGTACTTGATTACATATGGCAATGTCTCAATGAACTCTACCCAATGGGCATATCTCTTTTTGAGCTTCTGCTAGCCTTTAAGGTGTTTCAAGGACTCATGGTTAGTGTGCACCATAAACTCCTTATGCCAAAGGTAATGCTGCCTCTTTTGGAAAGCACAGACCAAATCACAGACCTCATTGTAATATGTGGGGTAGTTCAAGGTTGCTCCTCCAAGATTTTCACTAAAGAAAGTTATTGGTCTTCTTTTCTGCATAAACACAGCTCCAATACCTACACCATAAGCATCACACTCAATTTCTCTAGTCTTAAAAAAATTAGGCAATGCTAAGAGAGGTGCATTAGTGAGCTTCTGTTTCAGGGTTTGGAATGCGGTTTCTTGAGCTTCTCCCATCTGAATACGACCTCTTTATTGATTACCTCAGTCATAGGTGTGGCAATGTAACTGAAGTCCTTGAAAAATCTCCCATAGAACCCAGCCAAACCGTGGAAACTTCTGACCTCACCAACCGTCTTTAAGCTAGACCACTCTCTGATTGCTTTGACTTTCTCCTCATCAACCTTAATGCCATCTGTACTCACAACAACACTTAACAAAACAAGGTTATCTGTTCTAAAAGTATACTTCTTAAGATTGGCATAAAGTTTCTTTTCACTAAGCACATCTAAGACCATTCGCAAGTGATGCACATGTTCTTCTAAAGACTTACTATAGACCAGAATGTCATCAAACTAGACCAGCACAAATACTTCTATCAACAGCCTAAGCACATAGTTCATTAATCTCATAAACGTGATGGGTGCATCTGTCAGACCAAAAGTCATAACAAGCCACTCATACAAACAATGCATAGTTTGAAGGCAGTCTTCCACTCATCCCCGCTTTAATCCTAATCTGATGATACCCACTTTTAAGATCTATTTTTGAAAATAAACAATATCCATAAAGCTCATCAAGCATGGCATCTAGTCCAGGGATAGGGTGGCGATACTTTACAGTGATGTTGTTTGATGGCTTGGCAGTCCACACACCTCCTCTAGCTGCTGTCCTTCTTTGGTACTAAAAGCACAGGAACATCACAAGGACTCATGTTCTCACGGATGTACCCTTTCTCGATCAGTTCTCCAACTTGCCTTTGCAACTCCTTGGTTTCCACAGGGTTAGTTCTGTAAGCCGGCCTGTTATGCAAAGAGGCTCCTGGGACAAAATCAATCTGATGCTCAATCCCATGGATGGGTGGCAGTACTTGTGAATTTTCCTCTAGAAATACATCCTCATACTCCAGCAATAAACTTTTAAGCTCCCTCGGAGCTTCCGGTGTAATGTCTGAAGACAACATCAATGATCCTTATAAAAAAGAAGAATAAGATATTTCTGAGAGAGTAATGATTTCTTAACCTGGCTTTATTTCAGACAAAAGTTGGGCTTCTTGGGCTTGGCGGCTTCTTCCCCTTCTTGGTCATTGTTCTTTTTGAGCTGAACCTGATCTTGTTGCATTTCCAAGGGAGACAAGAAAGCCAAGATGTAGTCTGACTTCTAATCCAATCTTCCAGACAAGCTCCTCAGAAGCCACATTAGTACAGCTACCTCCATCAATTATGAGACTACATACCTTGTTCTTGATGAGGCATCTTGAATGGAACATTTTTTTCCCTTTGTTTTCTCTCTTCTGTTTTGTTTGAACACTTAGGGCACGCCTTGTTACCAGAAAATGGCCTTGGGCCGGATTTTCCACTTCTTCTTCCTCAGGCTCTTCATCAAAGATTGACCATGTATCTTTTTTCTCCTCCTCGGATTCCACCTTTCCATTTTCACGGATGATCATGATCTTTTAGTTTGGACATTTGTTCACATAATTTCCTAGCCCTTTATACTTAAAGCACCTGATATCCCTGGTTCTTCTCATGGAATTGGCTTTGCCTTTTTCAAAATAAGAAGGAAGACTGTTAGTTTTGAAATTAGAAGAAGATTGGGCCGTGGCCTTTACCTTTGTCTTGCATGGTTGGTCTGGTTTGGGAGGTGAAGTTAGATCATTAATTACCCCTAGTCGTGTACTGTTGCTCAATCAGAATTTCCTTGTGTAGCATCTCTTCAATGCTATGATACTCTTACAGCTTCATCCTGTCATGTATGTCGCAGCTTAGTCCTCTAAGAAACTGGGCCATAATGGCTTCCAAAGATTCATCAATGTCAGCCTTAAGCATGATAATTCCCATCTCTTGGAAGTAGTCTTCAACACTTCTGGTTCCTTGACTCTAACGCCCTAGCTTTTGGTGCACCTGTCAGTTGTAATAGCTTGCCACAAACTGCTTCCTCATCCCAAGGTTCAAATTGTCTAAAACGTATTATCCTCCTCAGAGTCAACACTTGATCATACCAATTAATAACATAGCCATCAAATTCAGAAGCTGCTAGCTTAATCTTGTATGTTTAGAAAAGTTTTGGCATTCAAAAACTAACTCAATTTTTCTATCCAATTCTAAATATGCATCAAGATCATTCTTGCCTAGGAAAGTGGGAATTTTAAGTTTAAGACCACCAAGGCTATCATCCACACGCTCAGCTCTCCTAGCAATAGGATTGACATTATATGGTTCTTGGTTTCGGTTACCTCTTATGTATCTGGTGATCGGTAGGATTTCATCAGAAAACTCCTCCTCTATCTCATCATCCATATACTGCCTTCTCCTAGGTCGGTTCCTTCTTGGCTAGGTTTTGGGCTGGTTTGGTTGTGAACCTTGCATTTCATCCAGCCTAGCATGGATTTTCTCAAGACATGTATTCATCAAACGAGACATAGTCTCATTTAAAGCTCACATCTAAATATTATATAATCCAGCATACGAATTTTCAGGTACGTCTCCTTCAAATTCAACCGTAGCTGGTTGTCTTTCCTAAAAACACTTAACAAACAATTACAGAAAACAATTATCCACTCTTTGTGTTTGGTTCCTCATCCACTCAATCTCACACGTTATAAAAGTGATTACTCAGAAGAGATTTTTCAAGAGTTCTAAAGGAACAAAGCCGTCAGGTTTCAAGGCAGCCCCAACCAAAAAATTCAAAGAAAAGAAATAGATATTTTGTGTCTGTATTTTTTCTTAACCACTCAGAATTGGATTACGGACGAAAGGAGATGAACAGACAAGAAGAAAAATTATACCGGCTGAAAGTGGTTCTGATAACACGTGATAGAAGTCTAGCCAGGGGATTGCTTTCAGCACATGTAAAAATAGGATTTATGGTGTCAAGCAAGAAGATTCAGAAGTGGATCGCATGGTTGCACCGAGGTGGATTAGCCGCAGATATTCGCAAACCCCATTAGGCAGCAATACATCCAAATTGTTAAGTGAAGACATCGGTTTCTTAAATAAATCAGGTTAAAAACTACTTCACTCATCATTTTGTAAATAACATACCATATTATCTCATTTTCAATTGTTTCAAAAAATTTCACTGCACAAATTTATGACTTTTCTTGTTTTTTATCACACACAAGACTGTGTGATACAAGCTTAGGGGTGTACATTCTTATTTGCATTCATTTGCACACAAAAAAAAATAGAAAAAAAATGTGCGACAAGGCATTGAATGCGTTTTAGGTAGGCCGATGTGAAATGATGATCTTGTAGATAGCGAACTTCAAGTATTTAAATCAACGCCTGTGTTTTTAATTGTTTGATGCACCTAGAGTTAAGGAGAATAAGGCCACCCCACTTTTTAAACTCGCTTTTGAAAGATTAGTCTTAGGCTGAAGTGAATTTATAAGATTTTTCCTCTTATTTGAACGTGAACTATTTACTGCATTTTAAATTATCGCACTCTTAATTTGCACTCTTTGCTCATGGATTTAAAACTTGCGTAACACTTTTTTCATTTTGCCACTCTTTGAATTACTCAAGTAACTCTCCCACCCTTAGCCACTGCCTTGATTTCAAGAGAGATTGCTACAGATTTCGAGGCCTTTAAAATAATTATTTTTGAATTTTTTAGACCAAAAATGTTGGGTTTAGGCTGACAAGGGCATGTTTTCATGTACTCACCGGTTCACATTTCAAACTGATATAGGATTGGAGGATACTTAGGTAGTGTAGGAGGGAGCCTTGATCATTGAAAATTCTTGAAGTATCTAAATCCTATACCGAGACGAATGGTGGATTCTCTACCGAGACGAATGGAGAATTTAAGAATAGAGATGGCAGCATAAAAAGAAGGCTCAAGCCAAGATAAGAAGAAACATCCTCAGTCAACAACAGAGAAGGAAAAAAAATGAAATCAGAAGACACCTCACCAAAGAGGCTAAGTTCAAAAGCCAAAAGCCATGCACAAAGGTAAAGAAGAACCCCCCGGAAAAAAACTTATGTTCCCTGGATCGTACATGCCAGCATGATGAGAAGTGTTTTACTGGGTTTTTTTTATGATAGGATTTCGAGTATTTTGTTGTACGAGAGTAGAGTTGTTTGAAGTTTTTGACTCACTCATGATTCCTTAGCGTTTTTGGGATGCCTAGAGGCGTTGGAAAAGTTGTCATGCGTTTAACATTGATATTTCGTCAGCAGAAACTTTTCTTGCCTTTTTAGACGAAAATGTGCTTGCATTTTAGTAGAATGTTGATGAGATCGTGCCAGCTCTTCTTAGAAGCGTTCATTCTGGGCTTTCGATAGGTCAGTGTTTCGGAAACTAAGTTATGTGTTTGTTAGGTTCTAGGGGATGCGATTTTCCGACTAATCTCCCCGTTTTTTGACTTTCAAAACACTTTTGTATTCTAGTCTCGTGGTATGATAGACTTTGTTTCTGAGATATTTAAGATCAGTGTGCTTGTGTCGGCGTTTACCGGGTTAATGAGTTTGCAGTGAGGATTAAGGCGGTGAAAGTCTTTAACTGCTTGGAATGCCCCTCTCAAAGTCAAATCTGGGAACATCATCCAGGATATAACCTTCGGTTGTTGAGCTAGGATGTACATAACACTTATTTATATAGCGTGCTTTTTATATCTGTGCACGGATGTGGTCTAACGCTGCCCGTACTAAGCATCAGTTAGTTTCCTTTGAAGGAAATTGAAAGTTGTTTCATGCTTTGTGGCCAAACAACTAACATGTTTGAATTCAAGAGGATCGAAATAGTACTGGATTTGTGCAATCGTTTGTTGAGTGAATATGTTTCAGGATTTCTTAGTATTTATCAGAGAAATCACTGTTTGACTCGTTTTGGGATAGAGTTTTTTGGAAATTTTTGGGAAAATTAGACTTTCAAGTTCGGTTTTTTTTAGTGTAGCAATGGTTATGTATACATTCTCACTCCCCGCCAAAAAAAAACCATTTTAAAAAGATAGTTGGACTAGTCGTTAGTTGCCTATGTCCCCCAATGCTAGGGGATCAAGCCAATTTGTAGTTCATTTGTTTTTTATATGCTTTTTCTTTATGGCATTTTCTGGACTCGTTGAAATGAAAACTTGAGATCATGGCACTTTTCATTTTTTTTTTATAGATGGGGGCTATGTCTCTATAACCTGAGCTAGATAATTCTTAGGTGAATCCTTTAATGCCTTATGACCTGTCTCGGTAGTAATAACTTTACGACCGCATAATAGAGGACGTTTCGTCGCTGATATGGAGCTTCCGGAATTTGTGTTCCGCCAGGAAAAAAAACTCGGGATTCTTTTTGGTTTCCCTAAACAGTTTTTATGCATGTATTCATCGGTAACTTCATCCTTAGATGATAGGTATATAGAGGGGATAGCTCACATCAAGTTTATCCAAGGGATCCCTATAGTGACATTGTCGAGGGCTTGATGGTCAGCCACTACAAAGTTTACGACCTTTGTAACTCCTCCTGCCTGGACAAGAAGTTGGACATTGCCCAAGGTTATGGTCGTCTTTCTCGTGAACCCAGTCAAAGGTTTGGGTATGAGCTCGATTTTGGAGAAATCGACATCCATTCTTAGGAGAGTTTCTCAGAAGATGACATCGACTGAAATTTCTGTGTCGATTGGGACCTGGCGATACTGAAATCGCCGATTACCAGCTGAATCACGAGTGGATTGTTGTGAGGATGCTGGATTTCAGTGGCGTCTTCCTCATCGAACGTGATTTGAATGTCGTCGTTGGGCACAGGTTGTCACCAGTTTGTGCTTGTTTCAGCCTGTCTTTGATAGGTTTGAGGCCGTAAACCGTGTCTGGGCAGTACTGTGATCCACCCATCATCATGTAGGCTTTTTTACGGTTGTTTTCTCTAGCAAAATCTTTGTTTTTCCTACCACATTTTGGTTTTTCTGGGTTAGGCCCTTCTGTGGCTTGACCGGGTTGTTCCTCAATGGTGTCCTCGTCTTGTTCAACTTCTTTGTGAGCCTCTTTACGAGGAGGTTCATTATGTCACTGAGTTCTCCAGCAAGGAGTTTCTCAGTTAGCTTGGTTTCGAGAGTTCGGCAATTCCAGGTTGAATAGCTTTAAGCCTTGTGATGTTCACAATAGGCTTTTGCATCGTAACTAGAGCTGTTATGAGTCCAAACCTTTGGACCTTTACTTCATCCAGCTCCTCGTTCTGGTTTGGGCGGTCCACCAGGTGACGGCCCTGTTCTAACTTGGTAGTTGTAAGCTCTGCGTTTTGTTTCGAAATTCATGTACATGCTTCCTTTTTTCTTGAAGAGGCGATAGGAACGGGTGGCATGTTCTTGTTCGAAGTTCTATGGTAGTGTTTTCTCTCATATGCACAGATGTCTTCCCCGTGCTTGATAAAGCCCGAGGCTCGATGAAAGAGCATCCTGGATAGTCGGAGGGGTATTGAGTGTCATCTCCTCTTGGAAACGTGACACATACCACATCAACCTCTTGAGGGCCTTGAGGGAAACTCTATCACTAACTCCATCGAACTTCGAGACGACAGCCTTGAATCATTCCATGAAGTTTTTCAGAGGTTCGGTTTGGCCAGGAGAGATCGGAATTAGATGTCTCCTGCTTCATGTACATTGAGTACTGCATTAGGAATGCCGCGGAGAGCTGTGCGAATCTGTCCACGAAGTTTCTCTCCACTTCGAGAATCAGTTGACAGCATCTCTCTTGAGGTTTTCGACGAACAAGAGGCAGTATCCTGTGTCTTCTTCTTCTTTCCTAAACCCCATGCGTCCATAGCTATCCTGAACGATGTTAGGTTAGCTTTGGGGTCGGTGCTCCCGTCATAGGATCGGATTTTCAATTTCCTGGGGTCTGCGAACCTTGTCGAAGTGTTATGTTCTTACTGAATGGAGTTTTTTAGACTCCTCGAGAACAAGATCGATTTTGGGTGCAGTGCTCGTGCCTGATGGACTTGAGATTTGACTCTCTTCATCTCATATGTAACTTGGTCGAGTCGTTCACAACTCATTGATTTCGCTCCTCCTGCGAGCCTCATCCTCACGTTCCTGCAGGATAGCGTACTCTTCTTCTGTTAGATCACAGTTCGAGAGGTACTCACAAACCCAAATAGCTCAGTATCTTGAATTTATTCATAATGAATTTCTAGCTTACTGTGATTGTCTTAAAGTAATGGGTTATTGATTTTGTTAGCCCAAAAGCTGTTTTATCAAGAAATCCTAAACAACTTAGACACAAGACCCATAACAAAATGGCGACAACATATGGAACTAACAAGATGACTTCAAAAATACATGATGCAGATGATAAGTTACATGATTTCTTGGAACAAGAAAAACAAATAAATTACCAACAAAATAAGCTAGATTATTTTATCAAAACTTACTATGCAAAACATAAGCTTCATGACTAATCTAACAGAGAGAAGTAAATACCAAAAAAATGATTTTACCACAGACTTATGATGCAAAAGATGAGACATGATTCATAGATATGATTAATTGTAACATGACACTTTGAAAAAATGATTTTACTAAGAAAGTTATATTAGTATGTCCCGTAAAAGATCATTGAACTTAACAATAAACTTTAAATGAGATGAGTGAAAACATATGAAAAAGAAAAAACTTTACAAGGTATGGATGAATCCTAAATAAGGTTGAGTCATCTAAAAACACTGACTAATATAAGTGTCTTGTTTTGCACTATGTGTAAATCTGATCGGCTCTCTTTTTCTGATCTCACCTTGTTGGTTCTTTTGAGTCTGATGTCCTCTTTATCCTGGTCCCAATCACAGGTTCGGGTAAGGAAATTGTTGTTGCTACTCTCCTCTCTTCTTTCCTCTTCTTTCTATTGGTTTTTTCGATTTTGGGTCTTTGGTGGTAACACCATCTCTTCGTATTTGTAGATCTGGTTTTTGTGGAGCTGTAAGCGGTAGATCTGCCTCTCATATTTCATCCGTCTGCAGGTCTTGTTCCATGTGAGGATGGTTAGGATCTTTTTTTTTTCTTACACTGCATATCATGGTAGAAATGTCTAGAGAGTCATCCATACCTATGTGTATATATAAGCATACATATAACCTGGTTGATCTATATATATATCTAGCCTAAATTATATTTATATATATAAATGTTGATGATGATTGATGTGAGAGATACCGCTAGATATACATTTAGGATTGTTGAGAATGAATCTACTTGTTTGATGTTTGAGGGTTGTTTATGGATGTTTGTGTTGCGTGGGGAATGGCATGTGTGGTATGGGAGTACTTGATATGTTGAGGATTTGAGCCTGTGTGTTAGTCGGTGTAATGTTGTTTCGGATGCGAGGTCCCAAGCGTTACATTATTTTGTTTGTCGGATCATGCAGTTGACCGATTAAGGTAGCATAATTCATGTCTGAGCTGGGGCATGCTCGTGCGCGTCTGTAGGAGGACTGACAGTGGATGTGGCCACCTAATTTGCACTGGTGTGCATAGATAATTCTGTTCATCAATGCTGGGTGAGGTTACATTGGGACACAAGCGCAGGGTTTTCTGCAATCCTTGTTGATTACTCTTATTGTACTGGATTTTCTACCTAGATTTTTTACTATGATATGCGTTTTTTGATAGGTGTTAGATATTAACTTTTCTCACTGACATTTTGTTGCAATGCTCACTCCTCCTTCATTTTCCCTTTACATGTTCAGAGTATGTTGACCCCAATGAAAAAACTAAAAAGGAAAATGAGATACTCAAAAAAAACGATAGAACAAAAGGCATAATGGATGAGGAAGAGAAAAGTAATTTTCTCATTGTTAGTTAGCACAAGGATCTGAGCTGGACAACAAGAATGACGTGGTGTACAAGGAAGATCGTCTGAAGATATCATTGTGCTAAGTTGATTGAGAATATACTCTGAAGATTATGTGTCGTCCAATAAGGAAACATAAGATTCATGACACAGGATTATGGAAGGGTATAAATAGGCAACTAGGTTTTTGGTGTTGCTTGTCGTTTTGTATTGGAAAAAGAACATGTGTGTAAGGTTTGAGTGTGGTGAGCGACCTAGGCTTTGAATAAGAGATAGGACGGACATTCTAGATGGACGTCTGAGGCTCTTGGGTAGTGATTAGGAATTGGTCAGTGGTGATTCAAAGTTGTTGAATTCACGTTAAACTGATTGAGCAAGGATTGTATTTTTCAAGTGATTCTTAATAATAAGTGTGTTAAAGATTTCTGTGTGTGAATCACTTTGAGTATCTGTGTCTGACACTTCAATTGGTATCAAAGCGGGTCAACTGCCTTAGATCTCTAATTTATTATCAGGTTGTGTAGATCCTGAGACAAGACATGGATACTATGAAGGAACTGATTGCAGTTCAAAAGCCTATCATGCTTGATGAAAGCAACTTTGGACACTGGAAAGTTCGTATGAGACATGTCATCCGGGCTATTGATGAGGAAGATTGGTCTGCAGTGGTTAACGGATGGACAGAACCAGTTGCTCTGAATGAAGAGAAGGAAGAAGTCCTGAAACCCTCTCTACAATCTTCTCAGTTGTTGACACTGAACAGTTCAAGCTCATCCAGGGATGTGAATCTGCAAAAGATGCATGTGATGCACTTGTTAACTACTTTGAAGGAGACTCAAGTGTGTGCAGGACGCGTTTGGATCAATTAGCCTCCCAATTTGAAAATCTTCGTATGGAGAATGATGAAACCATCGTGATTTTTTCGTCCAAACTGAGCACGATCGCAAATGAGGCTTCTATTTTTGGGAAGAAGTATAAAGAAAAGAAGTTAGTAAAGAAACACATCCGATGTCTTCCACCCCGATTTGAAGCATATAAAGCAGTGATCAAGGCCACAATGAACTCTGATGAGATGAGGTTTGACAAACTTGTTGGGATGTTAAAGGCATCTGAGACGGAGAAGGATGAAGACTCTGCCAGGAAAGGTAAGGGAATTGCCTTCAATGTGAGTCAGGAGGTTGAGCGTGTTCAGAAACTTGAAGAAAATGTGAGTGTGATGGCAAGAAATTTCAACAAAATGCTGAAAAGGATTGAGAAAGGTCAGAATAGAACCATGGGGAGATACCAGAGAGCTGAGAATGACCGGAACACGGGTCGATCAACCAGAAGTGAAGGACATCATGCATCCAGGAAAAATGATATGCAGTGCCATGAGTGTGAAGGTTTCGGTCACTTCAAAAACGAGTGCCCCTTGGTTAAAAGAAAAGAGCTTAAGTATCATGAATGCAAAGGATTTGGACATATCAAGACTGAGTGTCCTAATATTGTGAAAGATAAATCTTCAGTGACACAGCGTCGGAGGGTGACACCGAAGAAGAACCTCTCATTCTCAACTTTGTTACCCTTGCTCAGGACGAAGATGACTCAGATTCGAAAGTGATCGTTGACTCAGACTCAGACAGCGACAACGAAAAGGAGATGGATCTTAAACACGAATATCAGGTGTTCTATGATCAGTGGATAAAGTTGAGCCATGAGAATTTAAGTCTTCTTAAGGAGAAGGCAATGCTGAAAGCTCAGGTGAATATTCTAGAAATGGAGAAACCACCTAAAGAAGAGGAGGAAGTGCACCCTGATGATGCTGTAAAAATTGATTGTTTGGAGCAGAGTGATTTGACTACTCAGTTGACAAAAGAAAAAGAGAAAAACAAAGCTTTGGAAGCTCGTGCTGCTAACGCGTGGGATGCCTTCTTCAAAGAACAGGAGAAAACTTGCAGCGTTGAAAAAAGTCTCAGTAAAAATCACAAGAAGATTCGGATGCTAAGTACGGGCACCAAAAGTCTTGATCAATTACTCTCAGTTGGACAACCTTTGAAAGCCAATTGGGGACTGGGTTACAGTGGCAGCAGCTCAGGGACAATGCCAAACTACTCCAACCTGAAAAACTTTGTAACAGGGAAGTATGACAAAGAGCCACCAAGAAAGGAGAAAATTGAGATTGCTGAGAAAATAGGTGGGAAGAACGAGAGTCATGCCGCAGAAACAGAGACAAGGAAAGCTGGATGCTAAGTGTGTGGTAGGAGAGGACATATCAAGAGGAACTGCAGAACGTTTGACTACCGTATCATGCAAGCATGGAAAAGAGGTCAATGCTTTGTTGAACCTACTAAATACGGAAAAATTTGGATCAGTAAGGCTCTTCTGTATACAAACACGAATGTGATTGCAGAACCAGAGAAGGATCATGTTGAAGTCTTCTGCAATTTTTTGCGGGTCGAATGTGAGTTACCCACGAGAGAAGTGTGTGCTGATCAAGTAGGAAATGTTGCCTATACATCAGCGATCTCACATGGCACTGAATCATGGTACTTCGACAGTGGATGTTCACGTCATATGACTGGTGAAAAACATATTTTCGACAAGCTGGAGACCATAAAAAGAGGCACTGTCACTTTTGGAGATGGAGCCAAAGGAAAGATACAAGGAGTTGGGAACATTGTCAGCAGTAGTCAACCTGAGCTTGTGAATGTGTACTTGGTGGATGGGCTCAAGGAAAATCTGATCAGTGTTAGTCAGTTGTGTGACGAAGGGTTAATGATAAAGCAGTCAATGATAACAGTTTTGTTGTCCTTATGGGAGTTAGGTCTGGTAACAACTACTACATGTGGGAACCAACAGACAAATGTCATGTAGCAACAAACTCTCAGTTGGATGTGTGGCACCGAAGGTTAGGACACATGAGCACACATGGTTTAAGCTGTATTGTCAGTGCTGGAGTTGTTCGAGGAATACCCAAGTTGGAAAGTTCAACTGACACAGTGTGCGAAGCTTGCTGCAAAGGAAAGCAAGTTAAAGTGCAGCATCGACAAATCTCTGATATTCGCACAAACAAAATCTTGGAACTAGTTCATCTTGACCTCATGGGACCAGTACAAGTTGAAAGCATAAGTGGGAAGAGATACATCTTTGTCCTGGTAGATGATTTCTCAAGATTCACTTGGGTTCGATTTCTTCGAGATAAGTCTGATGCAGCTGAAAGTTTTAAAATCCTGGCCCTACAGCTTCTGAGCGAGAAAGGAGGAATAGTCCAGATACGCAGTGACCATGGAGGTGAATTTCAAAATGAGGTCTTTGACAAATTTTGTCAGACTCAAGGAATCAGACACCAATATGCTGCACCTCGCACTCCACAGCAGAACGGTGTGGTAGAAAGGAAGAACAGGACTTTACAAGAAATGGCCAGGGCAATGATGCATGGTAACGATGTTCCTAAACATTTCTGGGCAGAAGCCATTAACACCACATGCTACATCATAAACCGTGTGTATGTCCGCCCGGGTACTAATAAGACTCCATATGAAATATGGAAAGGAAAGACTCCAAACTTGAGTTATTTTCACGTTTTTGGGTGCATCTGCTACATCCTCAACAATAAAGACCACTTGGGAAAGTTCGATTCCAAAAGTGATGTGGGCATCTTTCTGGGTTACTCAACTAATAGCATGTCTTACATAGTTTATAATCAACGGACAAGAACCATTTCCGAAGCTGTGAATGTGGTTTTTGATGATAAGAATCGGTTTTAGAAGAAGTGGCAGAAGTTCCAATCATTGAGACAGCTGAAAACAGAAGAAGCGTCTCTCCGACAGCTGATGCGAGTGAGTCAGCAGAAAAATCGAGCAGTCAACTGGGTCAAGTTCATAAGAATCATTCTATTGCTGATGTTATAGGAGATGTCATGGGAGAAAGGCGAACTCGGAACATTCAGCTGGATTTTAAAGAAATGGTGAAGCTTGCATGTTTTTTTTCGTTCATAGAACCACAAAATATCAAGGAAGCCCTGGAAGATGAGTTATGGACAAGTGCCATGCACGAGGAACTTGATCAGTTTGCGAGACTGGATGTTTGGGAACTTGGTCCTAAACCAGAGGGAGTAAATGTTGTTGGAACTAAATGGGTGTTCAAGAACAAGATTGATGATGAGGGAAATGTTGTCAGAAACAAAGCACGTCTTGTTGCTCATGGTTATTCCCAGATAGAAGGAATTGACTTCGACGAAACGTTTGCCCCTGTAGCAAGACTTGAATCAATACGGCTTCTTCTAGGCTTTGCATGTGAACTCAAGATCACCTTACATCAGATGGATGTGAAAAGTGCCTTTCTGAATGGAGTTCTTCAGGAGGAAGTGTATGTTGCACAACCGAAAGGTTTTAAGGATCCTGTATTTCCCCATCATGTCTACAAGCTGAAGAATGCCTTATATGATTAAAACAAGCACCGAGAGCTTGGTATGACCGCCTGACGCAGTATCTCATGAATGCTGGATTCAAGAGAGGAAGTGTGGATAAGACTTTGTTCATACTCGAAAATGGAGAAGATGTTCTGATTCTTCAGATCTATGTGGATGACATAATATTTGGCGGTACATAACAAGCATTGGTGGATCGATTTGTTTCAATGATGACAAGTGAATTCGAAATGAGCATCGTGGGAGAGTTGACTTATTTTCTTGGTCTTCAAATTAAACAGTCACGGGAAGGTATCTTCATCACTCAGAGCACTTATGCTAGGAATCTTGTGAAGCGCTTTGGTATGGAGACCTCTCGTTCTCCCATAAGTACCACAACTAAGATATCGCGAGACGAAGAAGGCAAAAGTGTGGACGAGAGACTATCCAGGGCCATGATCGGAAATCTTTTGTACTTGACAGCTAGCAGACCGGATATCTGTCTTAGTGTGGGTATTTGTGCACGCTATCAGGCATCTCCCAAAGAGTCTCACCTTGCAGCTGTAAAGCGAATCATCCTCTATGTGCGTGGCACACTGACATACGGTCTGAGCTACACAGGCGACACAAACACTAATTTGGCAGGCTACTGTGATGCAGATTGGGCAGGATGCTTAGATGATCGAAAGAGCACTTCGGGAGGCTGTTTCTTCCTTGGCAATAACATGATTTCATGGCATAGTAAAAAGTAGAACTGTGTCTCCCTATCAACTGCAGAGGCTGAGTATATCGCCCTTGGAAGCTGTTGCACCCAACTGTTATGGATGCGTTATATGCTAAATGACTATCGCATTTTTCCAGACTCTTTTCTCGTTCATTGCGATAATAAGAGTGCCATCGATATCTCAAAGAACCCAGTTCAGCACTCACACACTAAACATGTGGACATTCGCCATCATTTTGTTAGAGAACTTGTGGAGCACAAACTCGCAGTAATCGAGCACGTTCCATCAGAGAGGCAACTTGCAGATATATTTACCAAACCACTCGACCTTTCTACTTTTCTGAATCTTCGGAAAGCCTTGGGCGTGTGTGAACACTGATCCTCCGTGGTCTTGTGGGGAGGACTGCTGCCGATGATTGACCGATTATGGAGTCAGAAACCTCTCTCTCTCTCTCTCCAATTAGATGCTCACTGGTACACTTCTTATTTCCGTTCTGTTACTAACGCTCATCTCGGAAAGACTGACACTCTCTCTGATAAGGGTTGCAAAACAATTTGTTACTGGAGCAGATCACTGTCACGACCGAGCTAATCATTTCTCGTGTGCTCTACCTAGAAGTTCCTCCTGGTTGCCACCCCTTTATTTAAAAAAAAAAAGAAAAAAACAAAAAAGGGGGTACACAAACAAAGTACGTCGTACAAATATCTAAAGTGGGGGTGGCACCTCTGCGACAGCACCTCGGCTGAGGAAAGCTACAGAGCAAGTTCTTGTTCTTTCACCGGGAGGAACCTATGGTTGGAATAGCACATGTCTCATGATTGTGTCAGAGTAATAAAGCAGTTCTACGGTATAAAAGTGTTCTTATGAGTTTCTACAGATTTGCGACAGCATCTTGGCTAAGAAAGGCTACAAATCTGTTGGTAGGAGTAATTCTCGAGAAGGATTCTTTTTCTCTTTGCTGGTCATCTCTTCGTCATGCAGGTTGTTGATGCAGGA
Source organism: Sisymbrium irio (assembly GCA_000411075.1). Classification (NCBI taxonomy): domain Eukaryota; kingdom Viridiplantae; phylum Streptophyta; class Magnoliopsida; order Brassicales; family Brassicaceae; genus Sisymbrium; species Sisymbrium irio. Next base: position 21,982 of record KE154735.1, on the reverse strand, counting down.
GTCTGTCTTACTCTGTATATACTTATGTGTTACCTTGTTGCTCTGCATCTCTATAGTCTGATGGGCTCGATCGTGTGCTTACTGGGCATGAGCGTATCTTTGGACAGTTGTTGGGTCTTCGCCTCTCCTGTGGGCTGCTCTCTTTTGGGCCACTCATCTCTTGCGGGTTAGGGTTTCATTCCGTTTTCCCTCTCTTTTTATAGGTCATGCTGACGCTTGGTGTTCAACAGCCGAAAACTCCTGTGTTACTTTCTTCTCCAAGCATCTCCTACCATGTCTGATCGTCGCCGTTCTGCTCGTCTTGCCGTCAACCGTGTTATGGCTTCCGCTTTCGAGACGGCTCGGCGTCGGAATCTTGAATCTCGGTCTTCTCCGACTCCTATGACCATTGATCTCTCTGAAGACTCTTCGTCTTCCATCCCCAGCGTCCAGGCAAGGAAATCGAGATGGCGTGCTCAGCTCACTCTCCCTCAAACTCTCCGTCTCCCGTGAATGCTCACCAGAATCTTGAGCCACCGTCGCCGTTTCCTCTTCTCGGGTGAATCGACGGCTGGAAATCTGAACCAGACTCTGATAGTGATCCTGAGGATAGTACTCCGGGAGATAATGATTACACATCTGGCCGTCAGCTCTACGAGGATCGTGATACTCCTTACCCGGAACTCACACGGCTTGACTTCATTCCTCTGAGTAGCATCTTTGCTTCTGAGTCAGCTCGCAAGAGGCATACCACTCTTCTTCTTCGTGGTTTCATCAATCAGAAGATCTTGCCCATGAATGACTCCAAGCTGGATCCTGTGTGTGCTCTCATTGAGAAATCTCAGCTGATATACACAGTCTTGCATGTTGCTCCTTACTATGCTAAGGTTGTCCGCGAGTTCATTGCTAATCTCCGGAACTTGGAGCATCGCAATGGGATGTCTTTGGTTTTTGTTCGTGGCTCTATGTTTGAGTTCTCACCAGAGATCATTAACCGGGTCTTCATGACTCCTGAGGTCGAGACACCATTCGATTGGAAATCTGAGAATTT
>KE154735.1:1696-12019 GCA_000411075.1 Sisymbrium irio | reverse complement strand
TATATCTTATATGTTAACAATAAACATTATAAACATATGTAATATAAAATTATGTATAAATTATTATGAAAATAATATATTTTTATTGTAGTGAATAAATATACAAATAATTTCATTTTTATAGTGCAATGAAATATGGTTGTAGAACATTCCATTTTTTATAACCAAACTATCAAAATATCAATCAACTATTAAGTACAAGTTTATAAGTGATTAATATTAATATAGTGGCATAAAATGTAATTAGTCTAATGAGTTAAAATCTTTTTTGTATGTAATCTCAAAATCATTCTCTTTTTAACACATAAACAATGGCATTTTGGTTAAAAGGTAAGGTTTTTTATTCAAATGTCTTCTAGATTAATAATATAGGGAGTTTCCAACATTTATTTGTACTTATCCACTAAATATTAATTTTTTCCTTTTTCTTTCTTTGGACTGTCAAATTTACTACTCATTTACATCATAACTTTCTAAGTTTAAGTTGCAAACTAAATGAAATCTTTAGAAGCACAACTCACAAACAGGAAAAAAAAGTTTTTAATTATTCACCCGTCTGCCCATTTTGGAGAAGGCATTGAGGTCGAGCTCTATTATTATATTTATTTTATTCTAAAAATTAGACATTACAAATTCTGATCTTAAAAGATATATGGCCGGTCACAAAAAAACAAACGGTAAGCTAAGCCAAAACCAAATAAATAAATAAAGCTGGCAGGACAGAACAAACAACCTAAAAACATAGATAGAATAAATTTTTGGAAACAAATAAACTAAATATAAAATGCACAACAAAAAACTCTACAAAAAAAAAAAATTTAAAGCAAAAACCAATGAATGCAAAGCATTTAACCTGAGCTACTGAACCTAAGCATCCCACGACGATTCCACATAAAGTGAAAATGACAAAACTGGACTGAGAGACATGAATCACAAGAAGAACCCAACTGCTAAAGAACTCCCATAATATCGGAAGTCTCATTAGGAAACTACATGAACATAACTAGCAACACTACCAGCACAAACAAGCGCAGGATCGAAAACGAACAGAGCACAAACACTACACCATCACAATTGCTCCACATATGACATAATCGAAGCCTTCGAAGATTTAGGCACATGGTAGAGATAAGTTGATCTTAGAAAAATAAAGATGATATTTTCTAATTATAATTTAAATTTTGAATTAAAAAAAATTGAATCAAAATTTAAGTTTAAGTTTTTTTAAATTTAATTTTGATATCGAATGAAATTATCAGTTTTTGCAACTTTTGACTAGCTTTATGGTTCAAACAAATCTATTCTTTTTTTTTTTCATTTTACATTTTGTTAGATGAATGATTTTACTTAAGACTGTCCAATCTAATTCAGTCTTATTCTTGAATATATATATAGTGTGTGTGTGGTTGTGAGTGTTATATGGGTATATATATGGACATATTTTTGTGTGATGGATCCTATGAACTTGTTCAACCATTCGGGGGAAGAATAAAGCTCAAACAAATGAACAAAAAATCGTGATTTAACGGGTGTAGGTGGTTCTTCTATTTGTTGATCTGATGCTCGAGTCAGTATAGATACATACAGGTTGAAAAGCGTTATGGGAGAAAAAGACACGACACGATCTCGGATAATCAAAATTTTTAATAAGTTATTGTTATTAGATTGTATGGTAAAATTTATTTTGATACTCCTAGTCTAGGTCTAGGGTTTTTTTTGTATTGTGATGATTGTTTGGTGATGATTGTGATGATTGATGATAAGTATTAGATGATGTCTTATTATAGATAATTTATTATTATATGTATTATTGGTGTGGATAGTATATGCTATTGTGTAGTCGGACTTAAGACGAGGACATGGTGATCCCTTCGAAGTCCGTAAACCGACTGATGAGCCAAAAGTGGCATAGGATATTTTGAGGTGACGGCCAACCCAGGTCATAAGTATATGATAATGTGACATATGATGTGAAGTGCTGTGAATGTTATGAGATTAAAATTAAAGTGAATGATATGCATGGTTATTGATCTGTATTCTATGATTAATATTTATATGTACTGTGATTTGTAGTGTTGATGATCATGTTGGCGGACATGTTCTTCCTCACTGAATAATTCATTATTCACGCCTTTCTTTTTCCTCTTTTTAGTGTGTGCAGGTTTTGTCTTGTGGTTCAAGTTAGTGTATGAGACATAGTACTACATATGACTGAGAGGCTGAATTTTCGTTATGAGTTATAGGAAGCTCATGAGCATAAAAGGAGAAGCAATTAGAAAATTATAGTTTGATCTGTAATTTACATGAACTAAACACATTCAAGATGGTTGATATATTTGGAAAAAAAGTTGCAGTATAGGAAACTGTATATTAGAAAATAGTGAATCAGTATATTACCATATTGGACCAATCTCAAAAGATTTTATTTGGAAAATGGTAGGGATGGTATAAGTAGAAGAAATAATGATGGCATAGAGGAAGATGATATGAGAATCGAAAATTACTGAATGATGCTGTGACTAAAGCTATTTCAAGACAATCAGAGCGTAGGAAAATCATGTCATGGATTCGAAGACGAATCCTGTTGAACTGGGGGAGTTTGTCACAACCCGATCTCGGATAAACAGAATTTTTAATGGGCTATTGTTATTGGATAGTGTGGTAAATTTTTTTTTTAATCACAGAAAAATAAAAATGAAAGTCCAAAATTTTATTCTGTCTATATCTAAAGAAAACTCTAAAGACGTCTGCAATAAGTTAAGAGAGTAAAAATGGTTTTATCTACCGATATTCTACATAAATTTTCTCAGCAGCCGTCAATTCACATCTGTTTCGTTCAGCTATATTACAGAGCATTTTCCCGAACGTCTAGATACTGTTGGAAAGCTATTGGTCTTAATTTTCCTAAAAATCCTAGCTTGCTCAATTCTGAGGTATATTATGTGACTTATCGTCATTTTGTTATGAGTCGTCAATATGTTAAAACTAATTCTGGTTATCTGTTTCAAGTTATGTGGAAGAAATTTGTTAGGCATTTTATCGACGAACCATGGGTAACTGTATGACGATATACATATTTATAGAAAGCCCCGAGTCTCAAATTTTCAGAAAAATCTGGTTTAGTAAGATCGGAGTTATGTGATAAATATTATTGTTGTTTTTTCTCATCGGGTTTATTCTATCCAATTATCTAAGCATCAGAGACCTGTCCAGTTATGGTTAAGGAAGCAAACAGATGACTAAATCTTCTTTGATTAATGTGAAATTTGGTAAGACAGTTCCTGACTCTTATATAAATCCATGGTCGAAAGCGGATTGTCATTATGATTTATGAGTGGAGAATTATGCATATTTTTCTAGGTCCGACTTGTATAATATGAATCTTTGATCATAAAAAAGGGAAGTTGTGCCTCAGATGCTACGGTTATTCGTTTGAGCTGGTTTTTGGTAAGATGCTTTGTAACCAATATATATTATATTGGTGTTATCAATATTGGTTTAGGAGTTATAACTATTTTATCCAAACTATTTTTTCCAGCGAATATATAAGACCAATTCAGCGAGATGAGATGTTTGGACAGGCAGATAAGCCAGGATCGTAGTGAAACTTTGCAGATACTTTCTTGACACATAAATTTAGTTCTTGGTGGAAAGAAATTGAATTTAAGATGCAAGAGTTTAAGGAAAGCGGATGTAAAATTTGTGGCAGTGCATCCGTCTGAAAAGAGGAGAAACGAGAATGAGTGGTTCTTCATCTTCAAAAGAACTAAGGTGAGGGTGGAATTTTTTAATAATCCTAGTCATTAATATTCGAAAATGCTAGGTGATGATTGTAGTGATTGATAATGAGTATTAGATGATGTCATATTATAGATATCTTATTATTAAATGTATTGTTGGTGTGGATAGTATATGATATTGTGTGCAGTCCGGACTGAGAATGAGGACATGGCGATCCCGTCAAAGCCCGTAAACCGGCTGACGAGTTAAATGTAGCATAAGACCTTTCGAGGTGACAAACTGACCAGCTCATGAGATAAGTATATGATAATGTGAGATATGAAGTGAAGTGTTGTGAATGTTATGATATTAAAATTAAAGTGAACATTATGCATGGTTATTGATGTGTGTTCTAGAACTAGTATTTATGTGTACTCTGATTTGTAGTGTTGATAATCATGTTGGTGGACATGTTCTTCCTCATTGAGTAATTGATACTCACCTTTTATTTTTCCTCTTTTTAGTGTGTGCAGGTTGTTTCTTGTGGTTCAAGTTAGGGTGCGAGATTTAGGACTACAGATGAGCAGGGACAGGTTTTACAATTTTGATGAAAGTATAACGCCTCAATTCTTTTAGCGAATTCCTATATTATTCACTAGGTTTATGAGTCAAGTTTTTTTTTCTAATTGTTAGAACGTTAACCGAGAGATTTCAATGTTATGATATATTATCATGCAATAACCATGTGACCATATTTTGTGTTTTGTCCTCATTCACACGATACCACATATGAATTTTCATTAAATCATCTATCTTTTGACTACTCCAACTCAAACACGATTAATTTTAAAGTTCTCCCTGGATGTATAACCAAAAATGGAAATACACTTTAATGATTTAGGTAGTCAAATCAATTTTTTCATTTCTCTTAAATATGTTTCTATATATGTTAAAAATCGGGATGTTACAGTTCACCTCCACTAAAAGAGTGCAACGTCTCGTTCTGCAGAAAGACCTTAATTGCTTCCCAAATCAACATTGAAATTGTGAACTGGCTCTGATACTATTTGAAATGTTCAAACTTCTCTTATCAGTGTCAGTCCACAAGTCATCTCATTAAGTTTATGGGACGATCCACTCATATCAACTGGTCGGTACGTTAATCGAGAAGTTTAAAAATCATGATATACAAATTTTTTAATCACCACGTGATTGTTCCCTATATTTGCATTCACTCACCTGATATCACTAATGATTTCTTGGTAAATCACTTATCATTTTACTATTTAAGTTTAAACTCACTTAATAAATGAATTCTCTCTAAATGTACAACCAAAAATATAAATACACTTTTTAAATGTGAATAAACAAATCAATTTTTTTAACATTTACCATATGGTTTCGTATATATAAGAAATATGATGTTATAAAAAGTATCTTTCTAATTTAAAAGGGTATTTAAATAAGCTGAATTTTAAAGTGAAATGAAGTTTGATGATAGAAGTTTATATAGCAGAAGTTTTCCTCCTATCGCCAGACGGTTAAGGAGAGTACTTATAGAGTTATACGAGTCCCAAACCGGTATCTGGATCCTCCCCAGATTGACCTAATATTGTTTTCCTTGATTGACCTTTACACCCGTTATTTGCCACACATTTCCTCCTACACCCGCTTTCCGCATAGTTGACACGCTTGTTTTTTTTTTTTTTTTTTTCTGTCATCCTCAACTACTATTATCATTAAATGTAGTCCTAGCAGCTAATGGATCTGAGCAGCTAATGCGTCTGCAATTCATATTTTAGCTGTTTCTCGAGTTTGATACAAACGGTTAAACATCTCGTAAAACACGGCCTAACAATGAAATCAATTGTATTAATATGGTTTGATTCTTAACTGATGTCCATATGCAGGAGTATTGATTATAGTAAAACAAGTCTACTCATAAATATTCTATTTATTTTATATTGTTTTTATTCTAAATATTCTTATGTATTGAGAAAAATTTAGAAAACATATATTATATTTTATATTTTTGAAATAAGGGTTTGAAATAATTTTATAAATATTACAAAATTATCTTTAAAAAGTGACATATATTTTCAAATAATATAAAACGTTCAAAAAAAAATTTATATGGCGGATACGAATTTTGGTTGAATAATTTTGGGGTTTTGTGAGCGCGAGTGCGTTTAATGTCCCACTAAATATGGTGAAGCGAAAGGCAGCTGGCCCTCTTCTCCGTTCCTCGCTTCATTTAATTTAAGTAGTTTATGTTTTCTTGTTTTTGTTTTTCTAGACGGTCCGTTGTGGCTACTTTTAAACCTATGGGTAGAATTTTATCGAATATACTCGCGTTGACACTTTTCTTATCCCCAAGTGGTTTGGATAGACATCATTATCCAAATAATAATAATAATAGCACTAACAATAAGTTCATGTACATATATGTATGTAGTAGTCTAACAACTGTCTACCTCGTTATTGTAATATATATATATTAAATTTTTTTATACTTTGATGAAGTGGAGGTAAAAACTTGTATTTGTCGTAAATCTATAAAACTATTAGTATAAAATGACTATTTTTACCGTGCAAAACGATTGTTGAGACGTTGACTAAGACGCAAAGAAAAGAAAAAATTGTTGACTGGATAATGATAAAACGTCACATTAAATAATAATAATAAATAAGATTATAATAAATATTACAGTAAAATCTCTTTAATTATTAATGTTAAAACTTTAAAAAATTAATAATTTATAAAACATATTGTTAGTCCATAATTTTTTTTATAGAAAATGATATTATTCTAAGCAATATAAATGAATCTATTACTGAAAATAATGTATACAAATTTAAAATTAAAAAAAATAAAATTATTTATCACCATAAAATAGATTTTAATAAAATACTTTGAATATTTATGTAGAAATGATGTATGTTTATAAGCTCAACATGTATAAAAAAAATAAGAATTATCTATAGGGAAAATCACTTTTCCACCTATTTTTTACAATTTAGTCACTTTTTGCGAGTGGTGGACTTTGAACTTAGGTAATATTCAAAAAGCCCCTTAATTTTAATCAGCTCTGTTTTCATTTTGGCAAAAATCTGGTTTCTTTTTGGATTTGAAATTGAAATTTTGAATTTAGATCGGAGGCCCATTTTCCCAAAATGTTTCTTACCTCTTTCTCTATTTCCCCATTTATTTCTTATCCGATGTTAATTTTTTTATCGAAAAAACCCTAGACAAATTTGCAGCCGCCTCCGACGTCACCCGTTTTCTACAAGCCGCCGTAGTTTTCTGTGTTTCCGGTTACTTTTGACAGCTACGTCTCTTTGGCTTCAATCGAAGATTTGTTTTTTTTTTGTTTGAAAGATTTGTTTTTGAGTTTGTTTGGGAAAACGTTTTGGATCTTCATTTGTAAGTTTTTCAGGTTCGTCGTCCGATCCTTCCCCCGACAACAAACTGTCAGTGAGGCTTTTCGCAACAGATCGCTACCCTAGCTGCCGGTTGAATATTTATTCAAAGGTCGACAATTTGATAACCGTCCGGGAAGGCACTCGAAGGGACACCTGAGTTGGAGGCGATAGACGGTCTTGTTTTGGGAAGCTTTTTGACCTGCCAACCACGAGGTGTTCAATCTCTTGTAAGCTTATCCACGCTTTGCTGACCAGACAACTCGTGACCAAGAAAAAATACAAGATGTGGATGTTTTTTGGTGGTCACCCGTTACGATTTTCTCTAACCGAGTTATGTGCACATAATCTGAACTCCATGTTATTGGTCACTATTTGAAAATTTATTTTATTCGTCAATATTTTTTGTGTTCATGATTTCCCTATCCATGTGGATTACAATTTGGGTTTTATGTATAACTTTGATCAAATTTATACTTTTTGTCCACATCTATCCACCTTATCTATGTGATCGAGTATTCGTACCACATGGACACTAATTGTATTGTCCACAAGTGAGTTTGTCCATGCGATCAATTAGAATTGAAGAAAAAATATGAATCAAACAAGACACTTCGTACAACATGGATACTAATTTTATTGTCCACAAGTGAGCTTGTCCATGTGATCAATTAGAATTGACAATAGTATATATAATGCGTGGAAAAACGTATCCACGTCATCCACGTCGAAGTCCATATTATCCTTGTCCACAAACTAACCGCGGAAGAGACGGCGGTGCTGCTTTTCTTGGGCTTTTATGGTTGTCGGCTGCGTTGGTGAAAAGAGATTTGAGGAAAGTAGTGAATCGTCCTCCTGGAGAGAGGGGTTGTTTCACTTTTTTCAAGTCGGTATAGATCCTAGTTCACGTCCACGTCCATATTATCGTTGTCCACAAGCTCATCTATGTTTTGTTGTCACGTCTATCCACCTTTGTTCATGTGATCAATTAGACACTTTGTACAACATGGATACTAATTGTATTGTCCACAAGTGAGTTTGTCCATGTGTTCATTATAATTGAAGAAAACATGTGAACCAAACATGGACAACCGTATCCACATCATCCAAGTCCACATCCATATTATCTTTGTCCATAAGGTCATCAGTGACCTTGTCATCTGCATTTACGTTTTTCTCCTCCCCATCCACACATGTGTTCTTTTCGTCCATGTATCACTTCTGAGCTGTTCCTCCCCAAAATCAACGAAATCAAAAAGAGTCTCGACAACCAAAGAGAAAGGGTTTATCTTAGATCCTGCCGACCCAAAGGTTGCACCTCCACTTGAATATCATCCACGAGATCAGCCTGTCGGTATTGTACAACCGGCACCGAGGACCGTCTCGACGACAGGAAAGGACTTCCCGCGTCTCTGTCTTCCATGGGCCTGGTTTGAACAAGAGTTGCACATGTTAATATCTTTGGATTCATCATCGTGGGAGCAGAGAAAAGAGAGAGAAGGAATAAAAGAAGAAAGGATTCAGATTTGGATTGCTTTCAGCCAGTAATAACCATGAAAGAAGAAGAAGAAGAAAGAGAAAGAGATTTACAAAGATGAGATAGATGAACAGAAAAAAATTTGGTAAAATAATTTCTGTCAGTGTAGACTGAAAACAACTATTCTTTACAAATGAACAAAAATGTAACTAAATGAGCTTTTAGTTTGTTCAATTAAGGATAATATAGACCTTTTATGTTCAGCTTATCAGTTAGAGATGAAGAGAAAGTCCACATGGAGTACAAAATAACTTATTTTGCTAAGTACAACTCAAATTAAGTGACATATACTGTAAATTACTCAAAAAGTAATAGTTATACTAATAAAATTTAAAATGATATTACAATAAATTGAAAAACATTTAAAAATATAAAATTAATTATTATGTCAAAACTTTTTTTTTACAACATGTATAAAACTCTTTATAAGTTTGGATTTAAATCTAAGAGATAAATATCAATAATATTTTCAATACAATAAAAATTATTAGAGATAACACATTAATGAATCTTAATTTGAAGTGAAATTATAATATTAGAGTAATATATTAGTATATTATTTTATCTATGTATGCATAAATCTATATAATTGTTCCTTTATATTATTGTTGAGACTATATTTTTATATAGGGTTTTCAAAAAAAATATAATTTTATTTTTTATCAAATTTTGTTAATTTTTATATTAGACTGACTTGTAACCGGAAAAATTTATTAATTTATAGATATTATTAATTTATTGAATTTTAATGTTACGATCCGAAATCGTTAGTAAGGCCCATTTAAAATCATTGTTTCTCCAACCCATTAAAAGCCCAAAAATGTAATCGTGTATGCGTGTATACGCATACACATCTCCTTCTCCAACCATTTTCTCTAGCCACAGATTTTCAGAAAGAAAGAGAGAGGGAGGGAGGGAGGGAAGGAAGAAGAAGAAGAAGAAGACTCATGTTTTGTTTTCTCCACCGCACCATCCTTCTCAGCCGCTCAGTCGCTTCTTCAGCATAAACCATCGCCAGAGAGTCCCACCGGAGTCAGCATGAGCCACCGGAGTCAGCATGAGTCACCGGAATCAATCCAAGGATAACAAGCTGTTGTTTCCTCCGTAATTCATTTCATCTCCACCACCTCTGATCTGCTCACGTGCTCCGATCTCAGCACCACTGTGCTCGCATCTCTACCGGAGACTTCACAACACCTCCACCTTTGTCTTCCTCCAACTGTGCTGTCAATCCCGAGACAGAAGCTTCGCCGCAAATCGTCCGCATCATCACAAAAGGGTTAGCTTAATGTTAGGTTAAATTAACTAGTTTTTGATTTAGTTGGATTAGTTATTGGTTTAGTTTAATTAGTTCTGGTTTAGGTAATCTAATTTATGGTTTTGATTTAATTAATTTTTATTTGGTTTAATTCAATTTGGTTTTGGTATTTAAGTTCTGTTTAGTTAACCGGGTTAATTTAATTAATTGATATGGATTGGATAATCGGATCAGGTTCGGTTTGATTGACCATCCGGGATTCAGAATCCGCAGTTATATCCGTTTTTCTAAGGTGAGGGTTATTATGCAACAAGAGCCATACTTTCGGCTAGAACGCCTTTTATGGAATTTAAAATTAAATGTGATCTGTTTTGTTTGATCGAGTCTA
>KE154733.1:22710-34457 GCA_000411075.1 Sisymbrium irio | reverse complement strand
TTCTCCAAATCACTCAGGTCCACGGCCGTATTCACCAGCTCCAACTTCCTGGCAACCACGAGCGAACATGGCAACAGCACAGGCGTACAATCCCAACAATTGGATCATGGACAGTGGCTCTACCCATCATCTCACCACTGATCTGAGCAACCTCTCTCTGCATCAACCATATACTGGTGGAGAAGAGGTTACCATTGCCGATGGATCTGGCCTTCAAATCTCGCATACTGGTTCCACTTCCCTTAAAACACCCTCTCGTTCCTTTCTTTTAAATGACATTCTTTGCGTCCCTAACCTGCATAAAAACCTGATCTCTGTTTATCGCTTGTGTAACAACAATAACGTGTGTCTGTTGAATTCTTTCCTGCTCATTTTCAGGTGAAGGATCTCAACACGGGGCTCCGGTTGCTCCAAGGAAGGACTAAAGACGAGCTGTACGAGTGGCCAGTTACCGCCCAAAACACCATCTCCTTGTTTGCTTCCCCAACACCAAAAACATCTCTATCTTCTTGGCATTCTCGATTGGGACACCCGTCTCTTCCCATTTTACAACGTGTTGTTTCTCAATTTTCTCTACCGCTTTCTGCATCACGAAAACAATTACCTTGTTCTCATTGCCTTATTAGAAAAAGTCATAAACTTCTATTTCATTCAAACACCATCACCTCAACTCATCCCCTCGAATACATATATACAGATGTGTGGACTTCCCCTGTTCTTTCTATAGACCATTTCAAATACTATCTCATACTTGTCGATCATTACACCCGATACACCTGGTTCTATCCTTTAAAACAAAAATCCCACGTCAAAGACACATTCATTGCGTTTAAAGCGTTAGTCGAGAAACACTTTTCCTATCCAATACGTAATCTCTACTCAGACAACGGTGGTGAGTTTGTGGGACTCCGATCGCTTCTCTCTGCTCACGGCATCTCCCATTTTACATCCCCACCCCACACTCCAGAACACAATGGAATCGTAAAGAGGAAACATCACCATATTGTTGAGACGGGCCTAACACTTCTCCATCAAGCAAATATCTCAACGAAATACTGGACGTATGCGTTTGCTGTTGCTGTGTACCTCATCAATCGTCTACCAACACCGGTGATAGAAAATCAATCTCCATACGCGAAGCTGTAGAGCCAAACTATTTGAAGCTAAGTGCTTTCCATGGCTACGTCCATATACACAACATAAGCTTGACCACCGTTCACTTCCCTGCGTGTTCATCGGCTATTCTCTTACACAAAGCGCTTACCTGTGTCTCCATGTTCCAACGGGCCGTATCTATACGTCGTGTCACGTGCAATTTGACGAATCAACATTTCCATTTCAGAGCACGGGCCTGACGAACACGACGGAACCAGTTTCCACCTCCTCAACCTTTGCTCCACCGGTTCAAATCCCATTCCGACAGCCACCACTCATACAAGCTTCGTCGCCGCAGCCCCCAAGTGGAGATCCTCACCAGTCTCAGTCTCCAACACCGCTTTCACCGGCGCGATCTGCTGGTATTTCCAATCCCAGTACGACTGATGATACAGGAAATATGTCAATGGGCCAAACTCAAACAAATACTAATGACCAGGCCCAACCCAATACTACCCAAAACACTAACCCATCTATTAATCTATAAGTTTTAGTATCACTGCTACTCTTTTCACCAAACCGTGCAACAAAATAGCTTGTGTCATGTGTACTCTCACGCTGCGGTACATATATAAGCAGGTAGAATGTTAAAGAACACTTCATCCTTCATTCATATTGTCATTGATAATATAACTGAATAGTGCAAAGATCGATTAAACGGACTTATTTTGCTTTATTTTTTCATATTTCTTTCTTTATCTGGCGAATAACATTGGTTTACTTGCATAAGTTGTCAATCGAATATGTCATGAAAACAAAACAGATGTGGAGTCAAGTTCTTACCTTTTACAAAGCAAGATTCTCCCAGTCAACACCTCGGAGTTGGGATGTGACTTTCCCTGAAAATGAGACCAGAGTTTACAAAAACAAAAGTGTCTTTCTGATGTAGGATGCATTTCGATCCCATTATTTCTCAGTTCTGTATCTTTTGATAAAAATAAAGGGAAAGTTGATTGAACCATTGCAGCCACATTCGCCCCCAGTTGCTTTTCCAGCTCCTGTGCAAGTACTATAGTAAGATAAATCTATATGAATATAGGAGAAACTAGTAAAAAGTCAAACCTATAAAACCAATGTATATACGAGATGTTTAGAATACTTATGTCGAACTAAGAAACATATTCGTAACATAGACCAGTACAATGAAAGCCTAAACATCAACTGAAGTTGCTTACAGTAACGTTAAACGGACCACAGGGAAAACAAACCTCTTTTTATATGAGGCTGATTGGCACTTGTCACTATACATTTATTTTATTTTATTTTTGCTTCAAAAGATCATACAAACTAATCAGCTGACGCAAATAAACTAAGATTTATTCTCAGCCACTGCGAAACCAGCACATCGACGTATTCGAACTATAATTCTTGGGACTTTGCTACTTTAGCAAGATGATCTGCCCAGACATTAGATAATCTTGGTATGTATGAAATCGCGAAATCTGCGAATAATGTTCTAGTGTCCTGGAATTCTTCAAGTTCTGTTTCCAATGATGGCCACTCCTCATCTCCATCAATAATTTGAAGCAGTTGTGCACAATCTGTCTCAAAGTGAATCGATGTAGATTCATGTTGAATCATCTATTTCATCGCCTATGTCAAGTTTTCCAACTCTGTGTGTAATGGTGACCTGTTGTTTGGTCGTGCGCATAAACCAACGTTGGTTATCGTATTCCCCTGAGTTTTAACAAAACCTAAACCCACCATTTTAGAATTATGACACCAAGAGGCGTCTACTTGACATTGCACCAATTCGGTGGAGGAAGATGTATTGGTCTGTATAACTCTCTCTCTATCTTCGTCCTCAGACTCTTCTGTTTCTTCTATAATTTGAGCTAGTCTCCAACTTTCACCTTCATTTATAGCAAGATTAAGCGTGGTTGGCGGGGCTATTTCGATACCATTGAAAACTTTTTCATTTCGTGCTTTCCAAATGTACCATATTAGCCATGGAAACACATCTAAGCTGTTCTGTGGGACTCCTGCTTCCTTTGCTCTCCATAGGAGATCAAAATTGCAGTAGAGTGATGGGCTCGGGAAAAACCCCGGAGAAGATGGTATAGAGGACAGGGCCCATGTTTGCATCGCTGGTGGGCATTCGAAAAGAAGGTGGTTAATGGACTCTTCAGGCGCGCCACACCTTGGGCATCCCCTATCCCTACCACAATGACGATCATGTAGATTACTTGTTGTTGCTACGCAACCCGACAATACTTGCCATAAGAAGTGTTTGATCTTCCTTGTGGTTTTCACCTTCCAAACTTGTTTCTTAAGTATCTTAACGCTTGGTTCTGTTAGTTCTCTGATTGCGTTCTCCGAGTCCAAATCCATAGCGACCTTATATCCAGAGCGGACAGAGTATTGTCCTGATCTCGTATAATCCCAGCATACACTGTCTCTCCTCGATCTTCTGCTTGGTCTAATACTTAGAATCCGAGGGATGTCTTCTGGAGCGATAAATGCATCTAACAGTTCTCGGTTCCATTCCTTAGTCTGAAAATCAATAAGGTGATGGACATGTAGTTCCGGGTCTCGAAAATATCTGTTGTCCAACGCCGGCCTCGCCGGGAAAGTAGGGATCCAATTATCTCTCCATACATTTGTCTCTGTCCCTGATCCTATGCTCTGTCTCAGTCCCTTGAGGATCAGGGGTNGTTGTCCAACGCCGGCCTCGCCGGGAAAGTAGGGATCCAATTATCTCTCCATACATTTGTCTCTGTCCCTGATCCTATGCTCTGTCTCAGTCCCTTGAGGATCAGGGGTTTCACGGCCATCATGCTTCTCCAACCATAAGAGGGTGTTGTCGCCGTTGCTGTCTCAAGCGGGGAAGACTTTCGGTAGTATCTTCCTTTTAGGACGTGCGCTAGAGTTGATTCAGGGTATTTCAGTAGGCGCCATAATTTTTTCCCAAGTAGAGCTATGTTGAAGTTGTGGAGGTCACGGAAGCCTAGTCCTCCTTCGTCTTGTGATATACATAGCTTTTTCCACGCTATCCAGTGAATTCCATGGTTGTTATACCTGGTACTCCACCAGAAACGGGCAATAGCACTCGTGAGTTTGTTTACCACATCATTGGGTAACAGAAAGTACGACATCACATGTGTCGGAATTGCTTGTGCCACAGACTNGTAGAGCTATGTTGAAGTTGTGGAGGTCACGGAAGCCTAGTCCTCCTTCGTCTTGTGATATACATAGCTTTTTCCACGCTATCCAGTGAATTCCATGGTTGTTATACCTGGTACTCCACCAGAAACGGGCAATAGCACTCGTGAGTTTGTTTACCACATCATTGGGTAACAGAAAGTACGACATCACATGTGTCGGAATTGCTTGTGCCACAGACTTAATCTGGACTTCTTTTCCTCCTTTCGAGAGTAGTTTAGCCGACCAAACGTTGGCTTTACTCTTTAGCCGATCTTGGACAAAGGAGAAAACCTGTTTTTTTGAACCACAAATCTTTTCTGGGAGTCCAAGATAAGTTCCCATCCCTCCATCTCTACTTATACCAAGGTTCCTTTTAATGGTACTTTTCAAAGGCATAGGTACCTTTGGTCAAAAGAGGACAGAAGATTTCTCCTTGTTTAATTGTTGTCCTGATGCTCGTCCATATAGATCGATGATCTTTATCAGCTCCGAACATTGACTAATATCTGCTTTACAAAAGAACAAACTATCATCCGCAAACAAGAGATGGGAGACTGAGGGGCTTGCACGCGCAACCTTTATACCAGTGATCCTTTTCTCACTCTCTGCTCCTCTAATTTGAGATATCAGCGCTTCCGTACATAGAATGAATAAGATGGTGATAAGGGATCACCTTCTCGAAGTCCTCTGCCTGGTATGATTTTTCCTTTGGCTTCTCCATTAATGAGGACTTGGTAGGAGACGGACATTATACATTTCATAACCCATTTGATCCACTTTCCATCAAATCCCATTTTAGCCATTAGAGCCTCCATAAAGCTCCATTCAACTCTGTCATAAGCTTTACTCATGTCTGCCTTTATCGCCATATATTTAGCTTTGCAGCTTGGGTTAGTGCGTAGGGCATGGAAGATCTCTTGAGCCACAAGGATATTATCAGTGATAAGACGTCGGGCTACAAAAGCCGACTGGGTTTCTGAAATGAGGGATGGGAGAATCTTCTTTAAGCGTTTTGCCAGTATCTTGGAGATAACTTTGTAGCTAACATTACACAGACTGATTGGTCTGAATTCTGCCATCGATGAAGGTCTCTCTGTCTTCGAAATCAAGCATATATTCGTCTGCTTCAGCCGTACATCAAAATCTCCAGTTGCAAAGAAGTCTCTAACAGTCTTAATGATATCTTTGCCAATGATGTGCCAGTATCGCTGATAAAATAGCCCGGTCATCCCATCCGGTCCTGGTGCTTTCTCTGGGTTTATTGCAAACACAGCTTCTTTAATCTCTACATCTGTCGGGTCTCGAGTAAGTGTGAGGTTCATCTCATCGTAACTGTCTCGGTAATATACCGGAAAATCTCCTCATAATCAGCTGGATTCGTAGATGTGAAAAGTTGCTGAAAATATTCAGTGGCTAATTTTTCGATGCCCTCCTCCGTCTCTATCCAATGGTTACTTGAATCTCGAAGTTTCAGGATACGGTTTCTTGCTCTTCTTTGTTTCGTCGAGGCATGAAAGAACTTAGTATTCCGATCCCCTTCTCTAAGCCACTTGATCCTATTCTTCTGCTTCCAGTAAAGCTCTTCTTGTCTAAAGCATCACATAATTTCCATTTTAGTTCCCATTCTTCTTCGCTGGAAATCAGATCATCTCCTTGAGCTCGTTCCAGCATTGCTTTTATATCTTCTATTATTTTTGCAGTATTCGATGGATTTGATCGCTACCAGACTGAGATCTCTTTGCGGCATCTTCTTATTTTCTCATGGAGAGGGGAGTCCTCTTCTTGTGTACTTAGTGTCCACCCTTCTTTAATCGTTTTTGTAAAATCCTTCTTCCCAATCCATCGTTTGTCAAATTTGAAGCTCTTCTTTGATCTGGATTCAGTAGATTTTATACGCAATAGGATGGGTCTATGATCTGACCCCCATCTCAATAAGTACTCCATATCTGTATGGGAAAAAGTATTGTGCCAGTCTTCGTTTCCTACCGCTCTATCTAACCGGCATTGGATTCTTCCAGATTTTCTTCTACAAGCCCAAGAAAAGGAGTTACCTTTATGTGGAAATTCTATCATTCCGCAGTTTACTAGCATGGTTTTAAAGGGTATGAATGATGCTTCTGCTCTCTTCCTTCCTCCTTTTTTCTCTCCATTATTTATAATCTCATTAAAATCCCCTACCATTAGCCATGCTCCTGACCTCTGCAGACTAAAACGGGTTAGTCGTTCCCACACTTCTTCTCGGTATTCTACAACCGGATATCCATATACAAAGGTAATAAACACTTTGTGTCCTTCTATTGAGGCTTTCACATCAATCATGCGGTTGTTCGGAAAAAGGATTCGAACATCATACGAACTCGAGTAAAAAAGAGCTAGTTCACCGCTCCTACTAACAGGATCCACGGTGAACAGCTTATCATAACCAAATTCAAATTGAAAGTCTTGCAAAAAGGAATAATTTTTTTTTTGTTTCAGAAAGAAAAAGAAAACTAGGAAAAAAATGACGATGTAACTCCCGGAGATGTTTCTTGGTCAAGTAGGCTCCGGCCCCTTGACAATTCGACATTCATATCTGAGTACTGGATGGTTTCTGAGACACCACCGAACCTAAAGTATATGTTGTTTTTCTTGCTTGAAGCAGAGGGAAACACCTCAGTACGAGGGAATTTTGATGCAACTCGTGCTGTACTTTTATCACGGGTATTGCGGGCAGGCAAAGATTTCTTTTTGGAGAAGCTTTCACACATAATGCCTGGATTTTCCTCGAAGCCTTTGCACCTTTTATATCTGGGCTACGTGCTATTATCTTCCTCTCACTATTTCCTGTAACCACCATCTTTGGTGAGGTTTTCCGGCCTTACACTTGGTTTGTCGTCATTGAGTCGTGAGCCAAGTAATCATTCTTCTCTAAAGACTCTTTACCACTAATATGTTTTTCATCTTTTTTCCTTGGTTTCGAGGCTGGAATTTGTGATAAGGCTTCGATTTGCTCCTCTCCTACGTGCATATCATCTGTAATCTCTTCATCCAAAAGGTCATCATTTGCTATCATGTCCTCATCCATCTCCACGTTCGCATAGAGCTCTATGTCTTCCTCTAGCTCCTTCTCTAACTCCTTCTCTAGCTCCTCATTGTTAACCGTATCATCATCTACAGGAAGACCTTGCTTTGTAACAGCCAAGCTTATATTTTCTATCTCCTTAGACATAGTCAGCATTTCTGTATCTACTCCATCATCTCTAGAACCACTACTTACTCCATCTATGTTCATGTTCTTAGGTGGATCTACTTCTACATGTTCCAGAGGATCATCTACGACGTTCTTACCAGAATCTGGAGTCATTGTGGTCATGAGATCGCGTCCTTTTCCGGAGATACCTGAAGCTTCTGTGACGGGTGCTTTTCCTTTGAGTCTTCTTTTCTTTTCAGCCTCTGTCTCATGGTTGTTTTCTAAGTCCATTCCTAACTCTTGTGATTTCCGCACAGGTCTCCATGCTTTCGTTATCTTTAAGATCGCCGTCAAAGGTGCTGCACTACCAGCAGAGACGGATCTGCAAATCGCCTCTTTGGTCGCCGTAAACCCTAGCCGATTAAACACATATTCGTTTCTTTACCTACCACTCACTATACATTTATTCTGTAGAAAGTTTTTCTTGATATGTAAGAAAGAAAAAACACAACTCAGAAAAAATATATTTTCAGTTGGTAAAGAACGTTTGATCGTTGATTTTTAAACGCTAGCATAGGTTCGTTCATTCTCTATTTTCTTCTTAAAAATTTATCTTTCCTTGAACACAAATCCCAACAATGATGCATGTTTGTTAAAAGAGACACTAAAATGGGCCTGTAGCGTCCGGCCCATGTGTATAATACCCAACAGTTTTGCTGTTTCAAGCTGATGCAAGTAGATAGTATAAGAAAAGTGGCGTGGAAGAACAAAATACTTACTTGGGAGGGTTAACTCGTGATCAAGTAGACAAGTGGCCTACGCTTAGCCTAAGGTCTCTCCGAGAGCATGCCTCAATATTTATGGCTGAGGAGGCCAGTTTTGGCGCAGCCCCTATCATACATTGTCAGTCTTTAAAAAATTATCTTCGTCAATAATAATTATTTGTTACTGGATCGTAAAAGAAATCTTTATTTACAATTTATGGGATGAATTGAAAGGCTCGAGAACAATTATATATGCAGAAAGCAAAAGTTGATAATTTATTTTGGTTGGACAAACTAAATCCACTTTCCCACATCAAAACCATATATCAAGTAGGTCAGTCTTGTTTGACTATGAAAGAGAGAAGCGTTCAATGGTTGCATTGCAGCTCATCTTTGCGCTAGGGGCAATGACGCAGCTTATGTCGTTCTAACCGAGGCGCGTCAATGGCAGGTTCGAAACTATTTCCTTCTAGACCGTAACTAAGCTTTGTCTTGTACCTTTGAAAATTTCTGGAAAAGCTCTTTACGGCGTAAGGCCCAACAACTTTCCTGTTAAATATTTTTCCTTTTCTGATGCAATGGTTCAAACTAAAAAGGAGGAGACTTCCAAGAAAACATAAAACGACTTTAATCAAAGTCCGTGAACATATTTTAAGAAAAATAAATAGGTTGAATTTATTATTCCTCAAAATTTATATCAATTAAAAGAAAAAGTTTATCAATTTTTTAAGTATGAATCCTACACTATTCCTTATTTTCTTCAGGTTTTTGATGAATTAATGGATACATATTTTCTTCTTTAAAATTTGATTAGAAAAAAAAATTCATATGTTTTCTTTTTTCAATTCCTTAAATGAAAGTTTATTCAATTTACTCAATTTCAGTAGGTTATCAATTGAAATTCAAGTGGTTCAGAACACAAATTGGTTATTATGAATAAATGTTTTCATTCTATCGAATATAATTAAAATCAAATTCAGCAAATTCAATTTATATATGATGACAAAGAAAAAAATAGATATATATATATATATTTCATTTGAAATATGAAAAAAAATTTAAAATTAAGTAAACATATTTATTTATTTTTGAATATTTTTTTATTTACGCTAAGTAGTCTAGATTAAAAAAAATATTTTCTAGTTTTTAATCTAAACTAATTATCATAAATAAAAGAATATATGTTTCATTTGGTGAAAAATAAGATAAATGAAGAAGATGAAAAATGATTTTTACTATGTATAATATATAATTTTTGTAATCTGTTTTTTGAAATTATAATTCAAATAGTTTAATATAAAGTTATGATGTTGACATCATAACATCATTTAATACATATATATTGTCATTCGTGATATATAAATCATATAGTTTCTAATACATGTATTTTCTCTAGATGTATCGTTCATGTAGCTGACAATTAGTTTTATTTTAATCAAATATTAGTATATAATTAACACAATAAAAATATAAATAAAAGCAATAAAAATATCACTAAAATAAATATATTGTTCTATACTAAATATTATGAATAGTATATTTAACAGGTAAAACCTGAAAATATTGTTTTGGTTATTTTGTTAAATATCCAATTAGTAAGATTATATTCTTAATTGTAATTTTTTGTTATTTGACCCAATTTTCCTATAAAATTTATGTCATAACTAAAATTATAGCTTAATTGAAATATCATTTCCCACGATCTTTATTGTGTCTGGATTTGGTGATAATTATATTTGAACAGTTTTTAGGTCTTTTGTCATGACTTTGCAGAACTTTTAAAACCAACAGCAGTACATTTGCTTCTTTAGGATAATGAACTCATACGATTTTTCAATTATGTGGCTCCCCCAAATTGGACATATAGTAAATTTATATCTCAACATGAAATATAAGATATATAGCCAGTCGCTTTTGGAGAATTTAGGAACTCTTTTACTATTATACAAATAAAAATTAAATTAATTTATAAGTCCAATACACTATCTTGCGTTTTTAATTTAAATATTAACATGCCGACTCCAAATACTTTGTATTTATTTTATATATATATGACTAAAACTATATCCATAAAACCCACCTTGAAAACTCGATCACTTTTATGCCCCATAGAGAGCTCTGTCCCTCAACAATCATAAAAATCCGTAGATTAGTCTCTCATTAATTTCTAAAAATATCAAAGCATGAATGTAAACAGAAAAAAATTCGCAGACCATACAACCCTAAAGCAGAAAGAAGAAGAGGAAGAAGTGGAAGAAGAGAAGAAGATGGAAACGGAAATAAGAAGAGGTCCATGGACGGTAGAGGAAGACATAAAGCTCATCAATTACATTGATCTTCACGGGGAAGGAAGATGGAACTCTCTCTCTCGTTCAGCTGGTAATTTCTTAACCCTTTTGCATACATGTATATGTATAGAATATTAGAATATGATCATGCATAATATATATAAGATGTATTGGGTAAATCGATCTAGACAATCGATATTATCATTGACCTTATCATACCGTCAAGAGCTATTGTCTCGATTGTCTTTCATTAACTCGAATGGGTAAACCTTGGTATTGAAGGGACTCTTCATTTCATATATATGTTCTTCAAACAATTAGTTTTCGTCTCAGAAATTGTAGAATGTTATCTACTTATTTTTACGGAAATTTTGTTTTTGATTTGTGGGTTTTGATCTCAGGTGAAATTTATTAGAGTTTTATTTTAAACTAATGGAAATCAAATGAAGTAGACAATTGCCTTGTAAACTTTATAAACAGATATTTTTCGTCGCATTATGTTAATTCTTAATTTCATCACATCTAGCTTAAAACCATTCTCACGTGTTTCCTATGGCTATGAGTCTGTGACCTATCCATGTCGGCATACTTTAGATTCCTCTTTAGAGTTGGCAACTAACAAAGAACAAGTTGGCATCTTCGTAGTTCGCGATTATCTATCACTAAACATGTACTTTCGTACTAAAACGATTGGTTGGTCCAAGTTTTTTTTTTTTTTTCCTTTGGGGTCTTTTCATTTGCCTTTTGAGTGTGGAACTCAAACACCTTTCAGGATTTCACAACCATCCATTTCCATAAAGCCTCATTTAATTTCCCTATTGGCTTCAATAAAGCCATATATGTAATATTGAGTTTTAGCTATAGTACTTTATAAATGGTATTATATACTATTGAAATAATTGTACCATGGAGACAGGACTAAATAGAACAGGGAAAAGTTGTAGACTACGGTGGCTAAATTATCTCCGGCCGGACATCCGCCGCGGAGACATATCCCTCCAAGAACAATTCATAATTCTCGAACTCCATTCTCGTTGGGGAAATCGGTATGCAACTTTTCTTTATATATTTTTAATTATGCATAACCATTCTTTATTAATTTATTATTTGAAAAAGAAAAAAGGGAAAGGGATATACATTGAAGAGACCAATTCTCGAACGTCTCCATGAAATAAATAGCTTCAACATAATGTAATAGAAAATTGACAGATGAAAGTTAATCCGTAT
>KE154732.1:6301-17876 GCA_000411075.1 Sisymbrium irio | reverse complement strand
CGCAAACTCCCGCAACCGCAACCGCACCCGCTGCGTTTGAACCGTTTGAACCAGTCAGGCTCTAACAAGGGACAAGTAATTCAAAGTCAAACTCGGCATCAAATTTATAATTTTATACTACTATAATAAATAGGAAATATTTATACAAAATTTACTTTTGATAAGAAATTTAAAATATTTTTAAAAGAATAGAATGGAATTTTGAATTAATTAGATTTTAGTTTGAAGTTAGAAACCAAAATATGTAGTAAAATTAAATTAGCATTAAAACATATCATATTCACATGGGAACATTAATTATGATTTTATCTTCAAGTCAAATATTAGTCATACAAAATTAGATTTTGCAAGCCTATTTTTATATAGCATTCTAGACTAAATGAATCTGATATTTATCTACTTACTATAACTCATAAAAAAAAATTCAACTAATTGTTATTTAATATTTATTATATTTCTATATATAAAATTTTGGATGAACTTGCCAATGTAAAAGCTCGAGTTTTGAATTTACGCGCGAGTTTTAAAGATGTATATAAGACTTGTTAGTTGTTAGTTTTTGCTTGATATCTAAGACTTTTTTTAAGAGCATCATTCTTAAATAAAAATATAGATAAAGAGATCCATTTTTATTATTCTCATATATTGATTTTTTACTATGGCTAATAGGACAACTAATATCAATTTGTAAGTACTTTAAATTTTCATTTTTCTAGTCTTTCTTTTATAATATTTTAAGAAATTATAATAACAATGTTTATATCATCATTTGTTTTTCAAATAAAGGTAACTTATAATTTTCTTTTTTTAAATCATAAACATGAGATTCTTGATCAATTTTTTTTTTATAAACTAGCTATATGTTAGAATTTAGCAATTTAGATTGAGATTTTTCAAAGACAATATAAATTATACATGTATATATACTTAATTATACAATTTATTTTATATTTTCCTATTTTGTAGATGTTTTTCACTAACTTATATATTCAATAATACATTATGAAATAATACATGAAATGAAAATTTATTATTTTTCAATGTGTTTATTTTTTATTAGGGTGAAAATCAAGTGTGAGAGAGAAACTACGAAGAAGGAAGACTGGTCCCTTCTTCTTCCTGAACTTTTCCTATTAATAATGTCTCGCCTCATTGTAAAAGACACCATCCGTGCTTCTTCAGTCTGTAAAGCATGGTATAAATCTAGTGTCTCTATTCGGACGAAGGATCGACATATGTGGTTTATGAGGTACACTTTATCCTCAAAAAATAAAGCACCTTGTGAATTGTATGATCCTTTGCAGAAAATGACATACACCATAGAATTTCCTGAAATAGTAGGCATGTCAGTTTATCACACAAAAGATGGTTGGTTGCTTATGCACAAATCTCATCAGTCTGAGTTTATCTTCTTCAATCCATTTAGTCGTAAGGTCATCAATTTGCCTAAGTGTGATAATTATAATGAATGCGCTGTTTTCACATGTGCACCCACATCTGATAGTTGTTTGGTTTTTGGGTTGTCAACCATTGATAACCACAACAATATTGTTGGAGTCAACACTTTCAAACTCGGAGAAACAAAGTGGGAGACTACTCGTTTCATGAGTTTTGAACGTTTTTTTGCTCATTACAACAAAATTATATTTTTGGGAGGCCTTTTCTACTGTTTTGGTGGATTTGGTTCGCTAGCGATTTTTGATCTATCCAAAGGAGTTTTAAGAACTCACCACCTAAAGTATGACAGAGGCTTCACACCATCAACAATAACAAGGTTTGGAACATACTTCGTAGAGATAAAAGGAGATATATACCTCCTAAAGACATTGGGTGAAAAGCCGCGACTGTTTAGACTAACTCATGATGAGGCTTGGGTTTGGGAGGAGAAAGATAAAATTGAGGAGGGATTAACAATATTCGGGGCTTCTCGCGTATCTGAGTGTAAATCACATTTCCCGGACCACATGAGAAACAAGTTATTCATGTCAGACTCGCATCACCCGATGATTAATACTTATTTGTTTGATGAAGGAAGATATCTCCTGAATAATTCATGCATTCCATGTTGGGATGGAAAAACCATGTTTCAAAGTATTTGGATTGAACCACCAAAACAAGTCTTAGATTTTATTTGAGTCAACTGTTTGACAAAAAATCTTTACTAAACTTTTTGTTTCATCCATAAAAAAAAAATCATCAGCTACATTAGTATGAGAACAATAGTTGTTCTTTTTATTTTTCTATTTTCATGTTTTTTCTGTTTAATATTTGTATATTATTTTTCTCATTTTCTATAATATGCTTCATTTATATCCATGAATACCCATTTTTGTGTTAAACCAAGAAAAAAGTTGCTTAATATTTAAGTTACTGTAATTATAATTTATTAGTTGCTTCATCTGAGATATATATATATATAAAGTTAAATATCATTTTTCTCATGTTGCCACAGCATCAAGTGAGCTCTACATTTTTGACACAAACATTTCCACAACTTTAATTTTTTTCTTCAAATTTTTATTCACTATTAAACATTAATATGACTCACATAATATTAAGTCTCCTAAATGAACCCAAAAACTTATCCTTATTTGATGATATATTTTGGATCCAATAACAACATTTACAATACATGAGCCCATAAATAATAACCCAAAAATTAACTTCCACCACCTCTCTTTTCTCCTTGACAAACTCACTCTCAAATACTTCTGGCCACTACTACTGCTGGGGCTCCTCCCAAATCCATCACCCTTAAATCTAAGTGGAATTATAAAATCATTTCTAAGAAACTTTTTTTAATCAGTCCAATGATATTGAACTTTTTAAAGTATGTTTTATGAAAATTAGATAACATCAACAATATAAAAAGAGAGGAATTAAAAAATACAAAAGAAAAAAAATTCCTAATAAATATAAGATAAACCATCATATTATTTATACTACTAAAAACGAATAACATAAAACATTAAACATTACCATGTGAAGTGATCACTAAAAAGTTAACATATGACTTCATTCTACACAATTATTCTTATCTATCAATAGAAGTCCACAAAGGAATTAAAAAAAAAACCCTTAAGACCAAAACCCCTAATGTTATTTATACTACTAAAAAAGAATAATAAAACATTAAACTATTCCTATGTGAAGTGATCACTAACAAATTAACATATCACTTCAATCTACTCGATTATTCTTACCCATATTGATACAATCCCGTTTCAAGAAACCTACATCTTCCATATTTAACTTATTTAAGTTATATCTAATAACAACATTTACACAGACTCATTAAACCTAAATGAATAAATAAACGAAGACAAAACTAATCAGCGCACAACAAAAATTATCCCAAACCCTATAAAAAACAGCTAAAACATAACAACAATGATTTTAACACATAAAATATAGATGAAATTACAGGTGAGGGTTGGTAATGTACAGATAAGAATAGTTAAAATTAATACCCAAATGAATAATCTTTTCACGCTGATTTGGTACCACCGAGTTGGATTAAGGAACCATTCTGATTCGTTCTAATTTTCTTGTAACTGTTGACAAAAAAAAAAGAATAATCTAAAAGAAGATCAGAAGATAGCGGGTAAAGGTTGGATAACGGACGGCTAGGAAATTAAATTCATTACCCAATCAGTTAGTTTGAATTAATAAAACCATTATCCAAATAAATAATTTCGAATAAGTTCTTAAATAGTAAGAATTTTATGAATATTTTAGATAATATATAAAAACAATATGGATAATTTATAACAAACCATTGGATAGTTTAATAAAGTTTTGACTAATTTTAAGGAATATACAAGAATTTTGAGTAGTTTTATGAATTTATAAATAATTCTATAAGTTATTTATAATAATATTACCCAAATCTGTAATTCAGTTATCTTGAATAAATAATTTTACCTAATTCTTATCCATTCCAAAATATTATCTTCATCCAAATGGGTCATCTTTATTATTATAAATTTGAATTAATATAAGTAATGTACTTTATTTTTGATAAAGTAATTTTGTAGAAATCTTAATTATTTTATTATTTTTAATTAAAAATTATCAAAAAGAGTATATAATATTTATGATACTCATGAATTCAAAATCACAAAATAAAATGTAAAAATATTATTATTATTATTGCATTTTTTTTTATCAATAAATCGGTTTATATATTAAGTTGCAATATCCTTTCACCTTATTTAATTTACACCTTTCACCACACAGAAAAGATAAATTTCATTAAAAAAAGAAACCAATATCATTATAAATTTGAATTGTCCCAAATCAGCAGGAACAGAAACAAATAAACACAATGATGCACGTTTCACATAAACATGTTTTTTTTTGTTTTTTTTTTGTTTTTTGCCAACAAGATACAAAACTTAACAAAATTTACCCAATTTTTTGAAATCGAATGAGTACGAAACTTTTCTGAAGTAAAAGTTCTAACACTGCATGCCAACTTATTTGTCTTTACATTCTTTATATGTAGAATGAATTTGATGGAAAATAGGTTAAAAACGCTTTTCATAGATGAAACTCTTTAATATGCATTGTGAAAGCCACTCAATCTTCAGGGTTATACACTATTTTGAACAAATCAGAGTAATTTATAGCAAAAATTACTTGATATAGTTGCAGATCTGTTATACATTCTTTTCCATCACTTCCTCTTTACTACAATACCAACCTTATCCTAAGAATAAATTTGAATCTTTCCAAGAACATCCACAAAACACCAGCAGCCCTTATGTATTACTACACTATCATGTGAATGAGAAGGTATTATAGTTGTCCTGGTTTCTATTGGCTGTGCCTCCTCCCATAGTTTAGCTTTCTTTTCTGCAGTTTTAAGAATCTCATTCGTGTTTCAATCCTTATTTTTGAATTTTCTTTTGTTTCTGCTCTTCCATAGGTACCATATATCCATAAAAAATAACTATCTCAATCCTTTTATATAACCTCCAAAATAGATAGTCTAAATTTGAAAATACAAACAACATTGAGAAAACCTAAATATTAGATGGGACTTTTGAGAGAGTTCACGTTTGAATCATTGGAAAATATTCAATTAAAATATAATTTATTGTTTCCTTATCTGCTCCATATTGAGGATATCGTGTATCACATTGTCTACCTCATGATCACAGGTTCTTTGTTACTGATACAAATCTCAAGAGAACCTACCAGGTGAAATATCTCATTTTTGGTAAACATTTTTATAACGCCCCGATCTCCTCTACCAGTGGGCCCTCCATGTCCTCTGAGGTGCATGGGCAGCCCACTCCTATCTGACGGTCGGTGCGTTAATCGAGAGGTTCGAAAGTTATGATATACTGACCCTATAATCGCCACATGAGCGTTCCCCGTGTTTTTGTCTCATTCACACGGTATCGCGAAGGACTTCCCAGTAGATCATCCATCTTTTGACTATTCCAGCTCAAGTACGCTTAACCCTGGAGTTCTCTTTGGATGTGCAGCCAAAAAGGTAAGTGCACTTTGTTGACATAGGTAGCCAAATCAATTCTTTTAACCTCTTCCCAATATGTCTCCATATACATCAGAAATCAGGATGTTACAATTTTATTTTTCAGGTGTAAGCCAAAAGAGGTTTAATGTTTGGATCATAAGTAATATCAGTATTCCCTGAATCAGGAAAAGACTGTTCAATGCCGTATCCTGATTTAACTGAATATTATCTCTGTTTTGTATAATGCCACCCATAAGTATTATTTTTTTTTAATATCTGAATACTTGGCATATGTTTGATAGTAGCAACACCCTTGGGGATGATGGTCGCCTCTATCAATGGCATATTCCATGTGCAAGTTCCTGGGTCAATCAAGTTGTTGACTGTAACACCGGTCCCATCTCTCTTAAGAACAATGTGCCACATAACCTAACTTCCCTCTCAAATAACTCAAATAACTCATCAATAATCCACTTCATTACTATCACCAATAAAACTACAACTCCAAATTACCCAAAATAAAATTATATAACAATTTTTTTTAAAACAAAATACGAAAAACAGTAAAATATCCCAAAAGCCACTTGATCAGTCCGTAAGTTTATCTACTCGTCAAGTTCATCTGAAATATAAAAGAGAGGGAGTGATCAACTGGGGAGTCACTCAGTGAGGTTTGGGATGCTAAACCATATAAAATGCAGTTTCAGTCATAGCACTCCAAACCCCGAACAAAAACTAAACATGAACAACCACGGCACCTAAAGCACCCAACCAGCATACAATGCCCTACTATCAGTATAAGTGACCGACGACACCCTCCCACAGAGTCATTATGGAATAGTGTCCAACGGCACCGCCCGTAGACTATTTATCGATCTCGAATGCACCTGTCAACATATCGACTAAGCTGCCGGTAACCATCTCTCACATAATCGTCGCAAGTCGCAAATTCAGAACTCCTGCTTGTATTCGCTAGTACAGAATTCCTGCCTGCACAGATACCTAACTCTTGCCGATACCCCCGCAACTCTCTAACATCTAATATGCTCAACGATTTATATAGTATATATAGATATAAATATCAATACATAGTATATAACAAACATTTATTATTTAGCATGTATAATCAATTGGGTTCAATCTTTTATATGCCTAAGTTCGATTTAACAAACAATAACTACCTAGACTCGATCAGAGAAAACGGATCACATTGAGTATTAAATTCCATCTAAGAAATTCTAGACAAAAGTACAACTCTTGCAGAATAACCCTCACATTAGTCTTAACCACGAGAAACAACTTTGTACATATTAACTGCTACATATTTCACAATAAAAATTTTATGCTCCAAAGCTCCAAATCAGTTCTCGTTCCATAAATGTCTAACTATACACATTCAAAATCATCCTACAGTTATTCAGGTCAAACAGAACAAGTTTGCCTGAAAAAAAAACCACATCTCAACAAAGCAGTCGTAGATCAGCATTACACAAATACGCTGCGGAAAAACTGCTATAACTTTCGTTTATACCTCCAATCAGATCGAACTCGATGTCTCTAGAAAGAAGCCATTTGGGGCTTTCCAACTATCGTTAGATCGTTTCATTGATCTTCACGGTTCGCCGGGAAACATCCTCAACGTCATGATTTATGATGTGAATCGGAACTGCACATTACATGCTCGAAGAAACAACCATAACTCTTAGTATATAGATCGGAGTGATGAACCGCTTGCGGTAGTAGATTAATAAATGAGTCGAGAACATACCTTCCAAATTTCAGATTGATTTGGGTTTGATTTACTTATCCAATTCTTCATTCTCACAAAACTGGTCGGATCTATCTCTTATTTCTCTGTACCTGGCTCTGGTGGATCATCAACGGCTGCTCAGATGAAAATCCGACATGGCTTCACTGCTGTACTTTTTCAATAGAAATAAACGAGGAGGCAATCTGTTTAAAGATGATAACTAGGATTTTCTCTGAAAATTTACTGGGCCTTCCTGGGCCTAGGTTTTGGGTCGTTACATTGACAATGAATGGATGGTAAATGTTGAATTTACTAGTTGCTGAATCTCGGGCGAGAGGCTGGAATTCAAGGATCAATTTTTACTGAAATGGATGTTCCGAATTCCATCCTTTTGATTAGCCCTTTTGTAACCAGATATCTAATAGAGATGATACTCCTCCAATCATAAGATGGTATAAGATGGGGAGTACACTGTAATTGGATCCAATGGAGCTGAATGCCGAATATATCTTCTTTTAAAAACCTTTACAAACAGCAAATCTGGTTTATCAATTAGATGTCCAAATTGTTTTGCTACTAAAGCTTTGTTATAATCTTTGATTACATCAAAACCAAGACCATTATTATAATTTTCCCTACATAATTTATCCCACGACATCCAATGCATTCCTTTGTGATTTTTATTTTTACTTCACCAAAATTGTGCAACTGCCCTAGTTACCATTTTAGAATATCTGAAAAAGGATATGACATGTGTTGGTAATAATGTCACCACTGATTTTTATTAAAACCTTATTTCCTTTGTTTATTAGAAATCAAACAGTCCACCCATTAACTCTACTATGAAGTAGTTCTTGTAAGAAGCAAAAAATTGAGTGTTTTCCCTATCTAAACTCTCTGGAATATCTAGGCATGATCCCATACCACAAATATTAGAAATGCCTATTTTTTAAAAAAAAAGTTTCTCTTTTATGGTATCGTTTACCTTATGTCCTAACTGTAATGCTGACTTGTCAAAAATATTTTTTTTTGTCCCGAAACTACATCATAATCTTTAAGAATTCTTAGTAAAACATTTCATTTGTCTTTTGTTGCTTGACATAAGAAAATATTGTTGTCCACAAAAAGGAGATGTGAGATAGGGAGCTAATTCATTGTTATCTTTAGTCCTGTTACCAATTTTTCTTATTTTTCTTTCTGTATATTTTCTATAAGAATTTTTGTACATAAGATAAATATGTATAAGGAGATAATGTGATGCGATCCTGGAATACTAGAAAATGATCCTTCCAAGATATTTTCACTCTTAGGTGGTAGAGATAATTCTCTACTTCAGATTGTCTCCTGAAGCTCCAACAAAAGACATTTCAAACCCAAGGTCTGATGCTTTCTTGATGCTCCACTAGAAGAAAGATGATGAAACCTTAGAAAAAATTAGGCAGATAGCTCCAACAATGAGTATATCAAACTCAAAGCCTGATAATATCTAGGCCACCTAAATCACTCTTTAGCAAAGGTAGAATAAGTGATGTGAAATTACTTGAATAAACCAAAAGAATTCATAAATATGACATATTAAGAATCAGAAGTTAAAGAAAATCACTCTCAAAAGAAAAGTTTTAATATAAAGGGGTTATGTTATTGGCACGAAAATGTGTTTTAATAGAGTACATTTTGTGTAGAAAATAGAAAAAATTAAAGACATAGAAAATAGAAGAAGACTTGACTAGAAATTGAAAGTTATAATTGAATAACTCTTCATGTGTCCAAGAGTGACTCTCTGACTCCAAGATTTCGTGTGGCTTTATTGGGCTGTCTCTTGACTTTGCACAGAGATGGATAAGGCTTCAGAAAAGTCCAAGAAACTTTTACAATTGGACTGGTACGAATTGGTTGCTTCATTGTTGCTGTTTAGGCCAATGAGTGAGATATGAAAAATGTTGTACAAGCCTCATTAAAAACCTTCTTTGGAAAACCATGTGGGACAAAACTAAAGCAAGGTAAAAAGAGCACTTGATGCACCACTTTTTTAATCATTGATACTCCAGAGTTTAAGTCATGATTATCATATTGATTTTTCAGCTTTCAAATGAGCATAGCCGAGATAATGTAGCTGCCAAAATTGAAAACTGCATTGCCTTGAAAACTCTTATGCCAGCTTGGTCCAAAGGTGTTCTGACATGTTTAAGATTCTCTCATACTCATTTGGCTGAGAGAAAAGTCCTTTAACCTCCATTTTTCCGAGTGGATCATCCTCTACATGTTTTAGCCCCGTCCATGGCCCATACTGTGGTGTATCACTACCTAAGTTTCTATCATATTGGGTCCCCTTGCCATAATCCTCGATTACAAACAATACTACCCCTTGGTTGACCATTAAGAAAAAATTTATACTGGACTAATGTGATGTACCACATTATTCAATTAATCCAAACGGGCGAGAAACCCATTCTACCTAGAAAATTTTCCACAAAAGCCAATTTCATTTGATCATATGTCTTACTTATACCTATTTTAATAGCGATAAACTTTTATTTGCAAGAGGGATTTGTCCTAAAACCATGAACCATTTTATCTGATATCAATCATCCCAATATAAAGGCTGATTGTGTTAAAAAAAAATCTGGTAGGGACCATTTTAACCTTTGACCAAATACCTTAAACATTATTTTATATTTACACAACATAAGCTGATTGGTCTCAGTTCACTCATACGACTTGGTCGTGGTGTTTTTGGGATCAAACAAATATTTGTTATATTTAACCGTTGATCAAAGGAACCAGATCTCAAAATATTATTACCAATTCCAAATTTTTTTTTTTAATGATGGGTCAGGATTGTTGAAAGAATAAAGCCATCATTCCGTCTGGTCCATAAACTTTCTATGGGGCATTATAAATGGTTCCACATATTTCCTCTTCTGTAACCAAAGCAGTTAACCGTTCATTAATAGTATCTGTTATTGATATTGGTACCTCCTTTATAACGTCCTCAGATTCTCTTGGTGAGATAGAGGAAAATAAAGTTTTGAAATAATCAACTGCCACTTTCTCAACCTCTGAATACATACTAACCCATTCTCTAAACCAGTAATCCTCTTTTAAAATCTTCTTTGTCTATCTAGAACATGATAAAATTTTGTATTACGATCTCCGAAAGTATGTCATATATTCTTACTCTTTTGTTACCAATATAGTTCATCATCTCTGTATGCTTCTTATAATTTCCTTGTTATCTCAAGGATCTCCATTGGAGTTCTAATATCATCATCTTATACCTCATCCAGTGTTTTATATAGATCATTTATCTTTTCCTTTCCATAAAGTAAATTGTTATTCCTCCAAACCTATATTTCTATACCTCCGCCATGATAAAATATTTTTCCGAAATGAAAATTTTAAAAGTGAAATTTTCAATCATATTATTAAGAGATACACAGGTAGATGCATGTCTTAACGGACCTCCCTATTTTTCTTGATTTTTTTTGTTATTTCAGTTAAATCTCTTATAATCAACCATAGGTCTGATAGAATAAATCCAGTTTGTATCAATCTTTTTCATACTTAATATCGTAAACTCCATATAAAAAAGAAAAAAAATCTTTTTCTTTCATAGATATTCTACTTCAATATCAATTATCCGATTATTTGAAGAAATAACATTAATTTTTATCTAAAATTTCAAAAGACACAATTTTCAATCATATTATTAAGAGATACAAAGGTAGATGTATGTCTTAACAGACCTCCCTATTTTTCATAATTTTTTGTTATATCATTTAAATCTCTTATAATGAACCATGGGTCTGACCGAATAAGTCCAATTTGTATCAATCTTTCCCATATTTAAATCTGTAATCTCCATATACAAAAGAAAAAAAAATCCTTTTTCATTAATATATATCCACTTCAATATTACTTGAATAAACAATAATAACATTATATGAAATATTGTAAAATAAAGCTAATCTTCCACTTGCATCTTGAGGTTCAACTGTGTGGAGTTTAGCGAAACCAAAATGAAATTAAAATTTCTGAACAAAATCAAAATCATTTTTGGTCTCCGAAAGAAATAAAAACTCCGGTTTATGTTTTCCTCTGATTTCTCTAGTAGTTCAGTTACTCCTAAACCGTTGATAATTCGAACTCAAAATTAACATCATAATAAATTAATTAAGGGCCTGACTGCTTCAAACGCAGCGGGTGCGGTTGCGGTTGCGGAAGTTTGCGGAAGAGGGTGGTTGCGGTTTTAAACGTTATAAAGCGTTTCGTACGACTGGTATAGCGGTTAAAAAATGTTGCATTTGCAGGATAGTTATGACTGGTTGACTAGCGGATGT
>KE154731.1:71051-82288 GCA_000411075.1 Sisymbrium irio | reverse complement strand
GCGTCACGGATGACGTTCTCCAAAAAGATCTTGAGGACGCCACGTGTCTCCTCGTAGATGAGACCACTGATACGCTTCACTCCACCTCTACGAGCAAGCCTCCGAATCGCCGGCTTGGTGATTCCCTGGATGTTGTCTCTCAGAACCTTCCTGTGACGCTTCGCTCCTCCTTTTCCCAATCCTTTTCCTCCTTTTCCACGTCCCGACATTTTTTCAGACGAAAATTGGATTTTTTTTCTTGAGAAAGTTTGATGTTGAAGAAGAATCACGGTTAGAGTTGAAAGTGAGGTGAAATTGGTTTTTATAATATGAGGGATCAGACCGTGTAGTAGATCTAACGGCTGATATATCGATCCGTGTAAACAGCGGAAATATGTATGAACCGTCGATTGTTTTTAATCAACGGTGAATATTAACGATCCGCGTGGTAGCAGTGTTAGCCAATAAGAATCACTCTTTTGTTTACATGTGGCGCCACGATTTGGGGTAATCAAGCGCCAATTATTTTGGATGTAAAATCAATTTGCGCCAAAAATTATTTTTGAAACTTTTCATATGTGTTCATATAAAACAACAGGTACATATGTGATCCTTATTAAACTATTTCAATTTGTATCTAGCCTCTTAAAGTGGTATTGGGATTTATGTATCTAAGTATCAACAAATTTACATCATCCAGTTTCAAACATTTTTTTATTTATTTCCTTACTCTATGTTAAAAAAAAACTATCACAAGAACACACTTCAACCAATATTGAACCTGTATTGAGAAAAAAAAATTGAAACCACAATAAGATAAATTCGTACCGGCACACAAAATACACACAGAGAGGTTATTGTACTTGTTGATGATACGTGCGGCACACACTATCTTGCTCTTGGAATCATCCCACTATCATAGATCATGCTCACTTCAGGGGAAGTCAGAGAGTCCATGCCTCGACTCATATTTCCCCTCGAGTTTTCAGACACAAGACACTCTTTCAGTTCAATAACAACATGAGACATGGTTGGTCTTTTTGCTGAAATTGGGTCCGCGCACGACATTGCCAGCTCAAGAGCTCTCCAAGCAGAGCGAGAATCATAATCCCTGTGAAGATTTGGATCCATGATCTTAGCAATATCTCCTCCGTTGAGCTCAGACCCAACCCATTGTGTTATGTGAGACTTTCTACGGTTTCGATCAATCACTGGTTGGTTCGTTATCAGTTCTAATAACACAATGCCGAAACTGTAAACATCGCTTTTCTCACCTAAGCGGCTTGTATGGTAATACCTACAAGGCAGGAACATGGTATACTCGTCAAGCATTGCAAACGAGAACATATGTTAGCACATTGTAATGTTAAGCATTAATACTTACTCAGGATCAAGGTAACCCGGAGTACCAGCAATTACCGTAGAAACATGAGATTCACCTCCAACAGGGAAAGACCTTGAAAGCCCGAAATCAGCGAGTTTGGCCTTATAATGCTCGTCCAACAATATGTTCGTAGTTTTGACATCTCTATGAACCATTGGTGGAGTGCATCCAATGTGTAAGTACTCCAAACCTATGCAATGGATTCTTATATATCAACTGGTAAAACCAGTGGAGTAAAATTATAGCTCTACGGTTTAATTTAGTACAAACCTAGCGCTGCTTCAACAGCTATTCTTAGCCGAATACTCCAATTGAGGGTAGATCTGCCTCCTTTTGCTGTGTATGAAAAACATCTGCTTCACGAACTCATGGTAGATGTAATAAACCTACTAGAAAAATGTACTCAAGTTTTACCTGAAAGATGTTGTCTTAAGTCTCCATTAGGTACAAACTCGTAGATAAGGGCCAAATGGTCTCCTTCATCGCAATATCCAACAAGGCTTACCAAATTCGTATGGTGAACTCTTAGTAGAAGATCAACCTATAATTCACAAAACAAGAACTGAGTAACTTTTATGATGTCAAAAATATATATTAGTTGGAAAGATTGTAATCCAAATACCTCTGCCTTGAATTCTTTATAGCCTTGAGTTGATGATTGAGATAGTAGCTTGACAGCTACCTGTTCAGAACCATTAACAGTACCGTGACAGACTACTCCAAATCCTCCTTCCCCTACAACTCTTTCGAAATTATTTGTCATTTTCATAACCTCTGAATAAGTGAACCTTCTCTTTTTCATCTCGATTGATGGCTCAGGTGAATTAGCATGCGTAACATTCATCGTAGGCCTACTTGGTGGCGTCTGTACAACTGTTTGATCAGAATCTAGGGGTTAGAAAAATCAAACTTATTGGTTTTCATATTTGATGAGTTTCTCTTGCAAATTACCTTCCACAGTCGACGGCTTTTTCTTTCTGAGAACAAGATAAAGAACCAATGCAGCAATGAGGATAGCTACAGAACCAACTGATGCAACAACCGGCACTATAAAGCTTTTTTTAGGTGGCTTTGTGGGTGAACTAGAGTCACCAAGCCTTGGGTTTCCTTGGAGTCTACAAGAAAAAAGTGTCGACATTAAAAGCCCAAAAGGTTGTGGATAATAAGTTAATAAGTGAGTAATATTTGGGAATTTTCTTACAATAGTTCCAGTCCTTTCCTTTGTAGAGACTTTGGAACTGAACCATTAAGATCGTTCCCGCTTAAGTTTCTGCGTATAGAAAGAGCAATGAAGATGATTCAAGGTGGAAATGGAAAAAGCACTAGAAAATATGTTTTATACACAAATGAAAATTAGAGGGAGTCAGAAAAGCATAGATAATATAATTGAGAGAAACTTACATCAGCTGCAAAAATTTCATGTTGCCTAGAAACTCCGGCACCTCTCCGGTCAAATTATTATTCGACAAATCCCTAAAGTTTGGAGGATAGAATATATTTTGAAATTATTACATATGGTTTTATTCGCATACATATAACAAATTTTCTCCTTTGATCAATACTTGACATGCTTACAGTTTTACTAGTAGCGTAAGGTTTTGAATGGCAGCTGCTATGTTTCCAGTCAAACCACTGGAGGACAAGTTTCTGGTAGAATTATAAGAAACCACATTCAAAGTGTTAGACAATTACTTATACATCCTAATGTGTGTGTGCATGTGTATTGGTTAAGTTTTAGACTTACAAAGCACTGATTCTCGGTGGAGTGAAGATATCTGTGTTGCTGCAGTTTAAGGCGTTCCACATAAGCTGTGGAGGGACGCATGGATCCCCTTGCCAATTGATTCTACTCAATCCATATGTAGTTTGGATGGTTTTTATAGCAACCACTGACATGAGAAGGTTATTTATGAGTTTATTTTCTCTATGACTTGTTTTCCTCACTAACATAAGAAAGAATAGACATTATTATCAACTTTTAAAGATATAGCCATACCCTCGTTTTCATCTGTTTCGGGCTGTGGAAAGTGAATAACTCTGTAAACCTCGAGAGCGTTAAGTAGAGGAGGAAGAGTTGATCTGTTAGTTTTTATAAGCTGGAGGCTGCATTTCGCACCTTTGCAAATTTCCGGTGACTTGCCATAAATAGTACTGATATCTAGCTTGTCTGGAACTAGAGGACCATAATATTTTTCTCCATTCCATACCATGTTGAATTCTCTGGTTTCATTTGCCTTCAAGTCTTGGAGCTCAGCAAAGTGTGTGTATAAGTAATACTGGTCCGTATCAGGATTTTCTGAATCCCAATCAATTGTCAATGGGGCACTGGTATTCGTAGGCATGGCAGAAGTTTGGAGGGCGGCTTTGGGTGGGTCGTAGCCGTTGGATACGTACACATCGCTAGTTGTGGTTTTCTCAGTCCATCCGGACTCAAAGTACGCAGACCATTGGCGATCATAAACATCGTCCGGGAACCTGAGAGTGGGAACAACACAGTCGTTTTATTCAGTATGATCTTGATTATGAAACAGTTCTGTTTCCTTGTTTATATAGTTTTGCTAGGACGATACAATCCGTTTTAGAAATCAGAGCCACAAAGAAAAAGAAGAATTTGTGTTAAGTTGAATTACCTTAGGTAAGTACCTGACTGGTTAAGGTATATACGAAAGAAAAGATTTAGAGAACCAGAATTGGTGACGTAAGAATTATTTCCCAACGGCCGTATTTCCAAGGCTGAGATCATAGGTGTTGTTTCTCCAGTCTTGACAAGACAAATCTGCAACGTGTTTGATGTTGGGATGTGAAAGATCTCTCTCCGTGTACCATTATCTACTCTATGCAGATCCACCGTGGCCCATAGATTAGGTCCAAGATAGAGATCAAACTTAGGGTTAATGTCACGGCCATCATAGTTTCCATATACAAACCTAGCCCTGATCAGATGATTTCTTCCCTTCTGGACGCGTAGATTGTAGCAATTCCGTATTCCATCTGGAAAATATCTCACCGTTGTGTATGGCTTCAGGAACCCACTCTCTAGGTTTGCTTGGATTCTACCAGTTTTTCCACTTTGGATGAATGTTGCGTCTGAAGAAAACTGTAATCCAGTTTGCTCCTCTTTATAAGGAGACACTTCATTTGCAGGAAGCCCGCAGTCCAAACTTATGAACCCTGTAAAACAGATATGGAATAGAGTTGGCTGTTGAAAGAGAGAACATATTGAATTTCCAAACACAAGGACATCAAGAACCAAAAGATAGTATAAGATTGAGAAGAAGAAGAAGAAGAATAAACATATATGTTAGTTAAGACGTTTGATACCTTGCTGACTTTGAGCTTGAATGATATGAATGGTCGAAAAAGTTCCTATTACCACCAACACAAGCTCAAGTGAACTCCCCATATTCTCTTACCTTCCCAAGAAAAAACTGGAAAACCATTGCCTAGGCTGCGGAGGATAAGGGTAGAATATATATAAGCAAACCTCGATTCTAGACAAACAAACTAAAAGCAAAGAGTTGTCCAAGTCAATGAAACGGAAGAGTAAATGTGTTTTCTACTGCAACTTCACCATGGGGAAGAGGGAAGCAGGATATGAGGATAACAATGTTCCAATATCACTATAGATTAGGGGGTCGTTTGTGGAAATAGTACAACAGTATAGTTTCTTGGTCAGACAATAATGCATTTTACTACCAAAGAACCTTTCAGTCCCAAAAAGATATTGGATTTAATAGCCACCACTGTGATGCATGAAGAATCGTTCAGAAGGAGTTGACATTCTAATGGTCGTTGACTTGTCGATCTAATTTTGTTTCAATCATATGAATTCATGTTAGAACCCATAACAATATATAGTATTAGGCACACAATGCTCTACATGCTGACTAAAGTAAGTCAGGTTGGAGAAACAAGGCTTACAACAATCAACTCTAAGCCTAAACAAGATGAATAACGACTAAAGACGAATAGAACGTATTCTCTTATTGTTAATGGTATCCTTCACCACGGGAAGAAGAAGAATAACGATTTCCCAACAATTCTATCATGAAAATTAAGTACATGAGTCTAGTTTTAGTTTCCTAGCCAGAAAAAATGCTACTTGCTTTAGTAAATTAGTTCTAAGGAATGTATCAATCACGAAACAATATATTGGCTTTAATAGCCCCACTACAGTGGAGCACCACGACGCATGAAGAAATTGGAAGAAATAATCAATGCTCGCTGACTTTTGATTGGTGATGACAACATGACCCGCTTTTATATTCAGAAGATTTATTTTCCATCATGAATATGCATACAGCTTAAAAGGCTAGACTCACGGACTCAGTGTCGCTAATGATATAACCTAAGACATTTCCGGACAAAAAGCGATTGTCAGAGGCTTTGTGATCAGAACCCATGAGTGAAAGTTTGAAATTCTAGTAAAATGAGTCGCATAAACTTCGATTAAAAAAAATATCAAATGTCACGAGTATTCTATTGTCTTTATGATTTGTTTTCTTACTATATAACATACCATCGGTTTCATTTGTTTCAGATTGCTGAAACTGGAAAACTGTGAAGACTTCAAAAGCATTACGTAAAGGTGGATGGAAGAGTTGTTTATAATATCGTAGGCGACCACGCTCATGGCCTACGCCACAAAACCTTTTCGGTTTTGGAAACAGAGCACAAATAGAGCCTAAAACTGGCCAAACACAGGCAAAACAGAGGAATGGACTAAGAAAAAAACGAGAAAAACTAGCACAAAAGAAGAGATAATGTCCGAATTGCTAAGATATTAAAGAAGATACTTTTATGTATGGATTTATTCTCTAGATTTGTTTGAATTTTACCAAATTTTCCGCTCTGGATACCTTGGTTGATCCTGAGCTTAGCGTCACGGAAAAAAGATTATTTGGCACCAATGGTCACCAGATCACCACTGTGGCGTGTGAAGAAATGATCAGAAATAGTCAACTTTCTAATGGCCGTTGATTAGAATTGTGATACCTACTTTTGTTTCAAAGACAGCCAAACAGTTATAAATGGGCAGTTGATCAACATTTAATTACAATTTCTTTAGTAAATTACGCACTTAACTTTATAATATTCAAGAAAAAGTATCTTGCAGATTTCTCTGCATCTGCTTTCTTAAGTCAGATTTATTCCATGAACTCTCAGGGCGTGGTACTCAAGAGTAAACACATACAAAAAAAAACAGCAGAGAAAAATGATCTTTGATAATGTGGATGGCTAGCTAGACCAAAAATGACCTGTTTGTGCCACTCATGACGTATATTATTAAGAGCCCAAAATAACCGAACGAACAGAGAGAAGGATCTGGAAATGTCAATGACCAAAGCAAACTGAAAATTTTCCACTGGTTTAAATTTAGCTAAAATTTAACTAAATTTTGATTTGTTGCTTCCATTCGTAGTACCACAACTAGAGAACACTGGAAACTATCTTGCCGCGGGAACCACAGAAGAGTCCAATCTAATGTTTAAAGCTTGAGATTCCAAGCCTTGATTATTACTTAACCTCGAGTTTTCGCATACGATACACTCTTTTAGCTCGTGAATAAGCTGCTTGTGCTTGTGCTTCAGCTGAGAAATTAATAAGCTGCTTGTGCTTCAGCTTGCTTATTAACTTCTCAGTTGGAATACAGGCAAACCTTTTAAAAGGTGATAATTCAGAAAATAAAAGGTCTAAAATGATTAAGAAATAAGCAAGAAATATACTCTTGGAGGTCGCCAAAGACGAATACTACAGAATCGTCATCATTAAGGACGGTGTTGTATCCATTCCCATAATCGGTGCAGATGCTTACAAGTCCTATAGACAAAGCTTTGGTTTCTCAGATAAGTGTTGTCTCAATTGCACCTGTACATCGGTTGTGCTTATATATTAATAACTACCTTACTATTTAATGGTATTCTTTTTTTTTTTTCACAACTATTTAATAGTATTCATAACATCAAAACTTGCTTGGAAACTACATATTATGTGAGACTGGCAGTTGCTTCAACTGAGCTCTACATTAATGAAACATAACTGTCCCAAATGCATACCATATATAAAACAAGAATGTGTTTGAATACTGTTATTAAGTTACAGAAATAAACAAACTAAAAACTCTTTAACTTATATGGTACGAAGAAAATGTATTAGACAAAACACAAGATTTGTAAAACAAGTAATCAAAATGATTTATAGAAATTCATAATCTAGGTCTGTTAATTCATAAGCTGTCTTTAAATTAAAAGAAAACCCAAACAAATATGTTGGACAATTTTTACAAAGAACCCATGAAATAAACAGAAAAATCAATTGCTTCAAATATTTGTAGAGAAACAGAAAAATCAATTGTTTCAAATTTTTGTAGCCATGGAAGTTATATACACAGTAACTATTAAAAGAAAAGCTTGAGATTCTAACACATAAAAATATTATAGTTACACCAAAAAACAGAAAATAAGAATCAACGACAAAATGTTCATTTAGAAAATAATTTCAGCTTAACTGAAATATAAAGTTTCATTAATAAATGAATTCTTGACAAATTTATTTGCATAGCCAAATAAATATATTAAATAATTTTAACGAATAATAGAATAACATATATATATATATATAATTGGTACGTAAAATGATAAGATATTTTTATGTTAAATATGCACACAAAAAAACTTAAAATTAGCCAATTATAAATAGTTCATTCAACTTATATCAAACAAAATATAAACAACAAAAATTTTAAAATATAAACCCGCGTGTATGTGCGGATATTCAACTAGTTTTATTTAGTGTACCTAAATGGTTTGTATCATTTTTTGTACTAGTTTCATGTCCAGTGGGCCGATCAATATATGATAATGTTTTTCCGAAAAAAGTTTGTTTTAGAAGAATTTGTTTGTTTCACTTTATCTGTTTTTTACAAGTTTTTATGCAATGTTATATTAATCGAATAAAAAATGTATGAGTTTAGTAATAGATATTAATAGAATAAACGATATAAAATTAATTGACAATATATGAAATTGGCTTTACTTAATTTTTTAAACAAAAGAAAAACAATATTAAAATCTACATTTTACTTTCTCTTTATATTAATTTCGTTATATTAAATGAATAAAATATCTTTATTCATAAAATAACAAATAGTATATTATATTTTATTTTAAATATATAATACTTCACTCAAGAATTTTATTTTAAAATATTTCATTTATTTTAAAAATATTTCATTCATATTTACTACTTCTTACCTAACTAAAATGAGAAAATAAATTAATTTGGTTTTCTATTTGTTTAGGTTTTTTGTTTAATTTTAAATAAATAAAATATTTCTTTTATGAAAAAAATATGAAAAATTAAAATAGAAAAATAATTTTGTGTGTTAACGCAAGGATCCGAGTCTATTTGATTTTAAATTAATATAAGTGATTAATGTTGTTTTATTCAATTATACTCTTAATTATGGGATCTAGAGATAAGAAGATTTTGTGATATTAACTCTAAAAATCAATAATTATATATGATTATTAATTTATTCAAAACAGAATATTTTAGAGTAAACTAAACTTTGCCAAATAGATTTAATGGGAGTTTTTGTAAATAATAAGCTTTTTAATTCTTTTTTTTAATGACTTCTCAACTAATATTAAAATAAATATGTGTATTTCACACTTTAATACAAACATAGGACGTCACAAGATAAATCCCCAAGAAATTTAATTAACTTTAAGCAAAAAAAAAAGAAAGAAATTTAATAAACTAAGCAATTGCATGGGAACGTGACTTGCAACAGAAGCAAACGTACACATTAATAAGATCAGCTTCACTTCAGAATAACTCCGAGAGTCCACGCAAGTTATTGAGAAAATATTTTCACTTCAGATTAACTCAGAGTCTTCATGCAAGTTTTCGAGACA
The DNA here is from genome assembly GCA_000411075.1 of Sisymbrium irio. NCBI lineage: Eukaryota > Viridiplantae > Streptophyta > Magnoliopsida > Brassicales > Brassicaceae > Sisymbrium > Sisymbrium irio. The sequence continues at coordinate 73,006 of KE154731.1, read as the reverse complement.
CTCTTTTAGTTTGCAAACAACATGAGACATGATTGGTCGTTTTGTCGAGGAAGAATCTGTGCATGACATTGCTAGTAGAAGAGCATTCCATACACATGGAGAGTTGAATCCACACCCAGGTTTGGATCCATGATTCTTGTAACCTCTCCGTGGTTAAGCTCATACCTCACCCATTGCACTATGTTACACTTTTCACGGGTTTCATCAATTACTGGTTTGCTCGTAATCATTTCCAACAGCACAACTCCAAAACTATAGACTTCTCTCTTCTCAGACAGCCGACCAGTATCGTGATATCTGCATAAGAGAAGAGCATGCATGATATTCTCTTCGTCCATCGAAGAAGAAAATCAAAGAACAAATTTTAGTGCATTAAATTAATTGTCCACTAACAATACTTACTCTGGATCAAGGTATCCAGGAGTACCAGCAACCACGGTCGAAACATGAGTTTCCCCGGCAAGTGGGGAAGATCTTGAGAGCCCAAAATCTGCAAGCTTGGCTTGGAAATGCTCACCCAATAAAATGTTTGCAGTTTTGACATCTCTATGAATCATTGACGGAGTGCATCCAGTGTGTAAATAGTCCAATCCTATATATGCGATTGAGCTTTCTATATTAACTGCTTATCATAAAACTAATCGAATCAATAACTGTTATTGTATGACTTAATACAAACCTAGTGCGGCCTCCACGGCTATTTTTAGCCGCATACCCCAGTTAATGATAGGTCTACCGTGTTTGCCTGTATATTAAATCATTAGGACCTAACGAGATATGAGTTTTTCATGATCTTATACATGCATTCATTGGAAAATGTTACCTGATAGATGTTCTTTTAAGTCTCCATTGGGTATAAACTCGTAGATGAGGGCCAAGTGATCTCCTTCATCGCAATATCCGACGAGACTTACCAAATTCGTATGGTGAACTCTAAGAAGAAGATCAACCTAATTCACCAATGTGAAGAAAAACAAGAAGTCCATAACCTTTTGATGATAAGAACATATCATATTTAAATAAAGGTTACAATAATTCGTATACCTCTGCCTGAAACTGTTTAAGGCCTTGAATTGATGCTCCAAAGTGTACTTTAACGGCCACCTTTTCAGAACCATACATAGTACCTTGATACACTTAACCAAACCCTCCTCTACCTAAAACTCTTTCGAAGTTATTCGTCATTATAGTAACCTCTATATAAGTAAACTTTTTCTTTTCCTTTTTCATTTCAGATAATTGTTTTCGCCGCATATGTCGTGGATCTGTGGATAAAAGAAACATATATAAGGAGCTGTAAACAAGAGCATTCATTACGATACTTAAACTTTTTTTATTGATTAAGTGAGAAATACCTTCAAAATTACCTTCCACAATCGATAGCTTTTTCTTTTTATGAACAAGAAAAAGAACCAAAGCAGCAATGAGAATGACCACAAAAGCAACAGATGCAACGATTGCCGCAATAATTTTCTTGTTAGGTGAGAATGAACCAGGATGACAAAGCCTTGCGTTTCCATGAAGGCTACAGAAGACAAGGGATTTTAGTATATGTTTTGGAGTGGTTCTTACAGTAAAAAAGGTTGTGGATAATGTGACTCTTACAGTACGCCTTTCCTCTGAAGAGCTTGAGGTACTGAACCATTGAGATCGTTCTCGCTTAAGTTTCTATTTAAAAGCAAGAACTTACTTTACAGGCGCAAATATCGATCATTCAAAGTGGAAACTAGAAAGCATTTGCAACTACTCGATCCCTCTATTTTTAAAACAAAGTTTTTAATTTTTTTTGGCAACAGAAACAACACGTTGAAAAGTAAATTAAAAAGGTTTTTTAATTTAACATTTTTTTTTGTTTATAAAAGATAAAACCTGTACATTTTTTATATTTTTTCAATAGAAAATTGTGAACTTCAAATATATTAATTATAGTAATTAAATTACTATTGATTAAAAGT
>KE154731.1:37759-48890 GCA_000411075.1 Sisymbrium irio | reverse complement strand
AAAAAAAGAGAAGCTGACACCTCAGCAAAATGTCCCTCAAATGTTTCTCATTTAGTATATAGTTATTGCAAAATAATAATAATAAATAAAAAAATTCAGAAAAATGTGGGGTTGCCACTTCAGGAAAATGACATTCAAATGCTTTTCCTTTAATATATAAGTAGATTAATGAGAAAATTTAATTTTTTTTTCAATTTTTATTTACAAATTTCGGAAATGGTGTATTTTAAAAAATAAAATAAATAATAATAAGAAAATTCGAAATTAATATAAATATATATATTAAACAAATTATACAGTTTATGTGTTAAGGAGTTTTTGGTAATTTTATATGTTGAGTAAGTTAGTTTTCAAAATTTTAAATAGAAATGTTAGTTTTCAAATAATTTAAACTTTTAACAATATTCATGGAAATTTCTTCATAAAAATATGTCTTATTAAAAACAAACATAAAAGAAAATATTTTAGAATCTCTGTTTCTACAACGTAAACACCAAAACCATAAAAAAGATATAAAAATAATTCTGTAAATTTTTTTTATCCAAGCATTTTTAGTAAACATTTGCTTCCACCTAAATTTTCGGTAAATAAAAAACATAAAGAACGATAAGTATATATAAATCATTAATCATCAGAAAAAAAAGTAAGCCAAAAAATAAAATCATAAAATTTAAACAGAGATTTTTTTTCTTAAAAAACATTGTGTGAAAACATAGAAAAATATTACTCTTTCTATTTATTTCAAGTGTCGTTTTAAATTTATGTATACAGATTAATAAAACATATAATTTTATATATTTTAAAAACAAAAACACAATTGCTATACATCTAACTATATTTCGATTAATAAAAAAATAAATATAAAAATTTTATTAATAAATTTTACTTTGAAATTTTAAAACGATATTTATTTTGAAACGAACAACGACACTTATTATAATACAGAAAAATTAATAAATATATCTAAACATTATTTTATAAAAGAAGATGAAAACGTGGAAATAATAGTAAAGATTTACATGAATCCAGATATTTGATGGAAAAAAAATTGGTGAGATTTTAGAAAAAATGAATTTTTAGGAACAAAGAAAGAAAATAGTAAAAACAAGTTTGTTAATAATAAATTTTATTAAAGAAAAAAACTATTTTTACGGAAAAAAGGAGTTATGGGGATGACTTTATGGGCTTTATGTCTCATTGATAAGTGATAACGAAAAAAGTTATTTAGATTTTTTGTTTTCATTTGTTTTGTATAGACCTTGATACAGTATATAATAACCTCTACGAAAAAAAATTTATGTGAAAAAATATATATATACAAAAAAACTATTATGTGGGCCCATTTTTAGGAGGGATCTTTGGGCATTGCACCGTTTGTCTTTTTCACTGAATTGGCGCGCTGAGTAAACAACATGTTAAAAGTTAAGACATCTCTAATGATGATTCTTTATTCTATTATAAATAAAAAAAATAAGAAAAGAAAATAAGAGAAAAAAATGAAATGAGATTCCAAATATATTGGTTTTGAAACCAATTCTAAATTTTTTTTGCCACATATTACATACTAAACATTTTAATGATTTAAAAAAATATAAAATATAACTAAATTATTAATATTTCTATTTTCTTAAAGATTTATATAGTCTTTTATTATTTTTTATTAATGGAGATCATTGTTGGAGATGGTCTAAAACAACATACCCAAATAAAACAGAGGCACAGGGGAAAAAAAGAAAAACACAAGAAAGAAAGGCATGCGTTGTTCACTTAAAGCTGACTTACCGGATCGGATGAGAAGTTGACTCGCGAAGATACCATCTAATATGAAGATTTAGGGAGCCAGATTCAGGAGTGTTATAAGAAATGTCTCCCATTGGCCGTAATTCTAAAGACGTTATGAACGGCGTAGTTTCGCCAGTTTTAACAAGACAAATTTGCATCGAGTTTGATGTTGCAGTGTGGACGATTTCTACCCCTGAACCATCAGGAGATTTTTCCAAATCTATTGTAGCCCATCGATTAGGTCCAAAATGAATATCGAAGACCGGTTTAATGCCATGACCGTCGTAATTTCCATAAAAAAAGAAAGCTCTAACCATATATTTACGTCCCTTCTCCTCCACACCCAGATCGTAACAGTTCCGTATTCCATCCGGAAAATATCTCACTGTTTCGTATTGTTTCGTGTATATATTTGGATTTGTTCTGGTTCTGCCAGTTTTTCCGCTCTGTATGAAATCTTCATCCCGATAGAACCGCAGTCCACTACCAGCCAATATATAAGGAGAAGATTCATGCGACGGTAGCCCGCAATCCAAACTGATGAACCCTGTTAAGTGTTAACAGATGGGTACGTAAAGATTAACCGTAATTAAAACTTAAAACCAGTGCACTTGTGAGAACAAAAAGGTTTGTACAAGAATAGAAAGGACGCACATGGATATATATGCATGCAATTACCTTTTTGATCCTCAGCTTGAACAATACGAGTGATAGCCAAAGTTCCGATTAGCAGCAACAAAAGCCCAAGAGAACTCTCCATATTCTCTTAACTCCCAAGAAAAAAAATTGGGTAGGCTGTGGAAGATATTAAATAAAACCCCAATCATATACTAAAAGGACTTTGACAAGTCAATGGTGAAAACAAGTAGCTGTATTTTCCAGTGTAGTGAAAATCGCACGTCCCACCATCATTTATCTTGTATTTATTAATGGAAAATAAGAAACAGACCAATTAAGGAGCGTGTTCAGAAGTAATTGACTATTTCATGTCTGATCACACAAAATTGAGTTCGACCATGACATAGAAACCATGACCTTCTATCTAACCATCAATATGAAAAAAGTTTCAGATCTTAAAACATAACAAACAAGAAAGATGAGTTGTTGTAGTTCGTTGACCTGGAGCAGTGAACAACGAAGCTTATTTACGGCTGCAAATTGTTTGAAAATCTATCAAACCATACATACATACACACAGTTTAGCTACTTCACAATTTTTTTACAGATATGCAACCTAAAATCATTGATTTGTTGATTCCAAACTGTAGACACAAGTAAAAAACATAAACATAGAGAAGGATCTGGTGATCAGTTGTGGCACAAACCATTTTCGTCAAGATTATGCCAACTCCATTCAGTCTTTAATGGCGCAGTGGCACTAGCACGAGTGGCAGCGGTTGCAATAACGATTGCTAGTGGTGGATATATGATCCTAGTCAGTATCAAAGAACGAAATCTATCGGCGATCATAGATATCGTATGGGTACCTGGAGATAGGAAGGCATTGTCGTCTTAGCTGTGGAATAAATTAATAAAATTGAGAATATCAGTTATTTGTTTCATTTTTATTTTTCAAGTCTCATACTTGTTTAGACCATGATTATTATAAGTGTTTACGTGTGCATATTTTCGTTTGCATTTTATAATAGCGTACTTAGGAATCTCGTGATCATTAAGTGATCAAAGAAATGATGGATTCCAGGGCTGCATCATCTGGTCTTAGAACTTCAAAAGCTTCTATCCCTCAGGTTGTATCAGTCCAACCTTTATCTATCTTTCATTTTATGTCTAACTTTTGTTTCATCTTATAAATAAATAAAAATTCCTTGAAAAGTTTAATTCTGTTTCATTTGATTTTGTTCTTGTTATTTTGATTCGTTTCATTAAACAAAAAGCCATAAAAAAATCATGTTTGTTTGCTGCAACTTTGATTCATCACAGAAAAAAAATGCCTTAAGAAAAGTTTGTTGTTCGAGTTTTGTTTCTAGTTCCCATATTCATAGTTGTGTGAAGAAGTATGAATTGAAGGATGTATACAGAACAAATAAAATATCTAATAACCGTGTTGGTCTTGAGCGTTAACAATATGAATGATTGCCAAAGTTATCAGCAGCAATAACAGCCCAAGAGAATTCTCCATATTCTCTCAGTTACCAAGGGAAAATCAAGAACCAATGGATATGCTATTGAAATAAAACAGCTAATTAACAAGCAAACAAGACTCATACAGTAAAAGAAAGACCTTTCAATAGTGATATGAGTAAAAAAAAATTCACGTGCCAGCTTCATCAAGAAAAGAAGGTAAAAGGTTAAAAGGACAACAATGTCCCAGAATTAATGGAAAAGTAGGTATCAGACACAGAAGCAAGTTGGGTAATAAATAAATTGGTACATCAAACGACAATCAATTATTTATCAAAGACGAGTCCAACAAGAATGTCGTTCCTTCTCTGTTTGAAAGCTCTCACTAATTTGTGAGAATCTTAATAAGTTGAGCCGAATGATTTTGATTAAGAGAATAAAGAAATCACAACTATTTTATTTTTCCTTAATTTTCCTAGAGAAGTTGATTGTGCAACATAACTTTCTAGGTGAGATGATGACATCCCAAAGAAACCATCAATCAGACCAAAATATATTGAATCACCATGAGATTCATGAGGCACGAGGAAATCTTGCACAATGACGAAGCAAACCTTTTAGGATAACCCACTGGCAGCGAGTCCGAGAGAAATTCTAGGTCTTTCATCTATCTCAGCCGGTTTCGGCGAGTCGGCGAATGACAATGATAATCTCCGGTGGGGTAAAAGCTATCCACGACGGCAATATCTCCCGTGGGGTGACAAAGAGCGTTTGACCACCATCAGCAGTTCCCGGCGCGCGGTGAGACATTTTCTCCAGTCATCACCGATTGAATCACATTCTTGTTCGGCCATTGCCCATTGCCCATTAGGTTTAGCCCACTGTTAAAGCATTAATTGGTGCATATGGTAGTGTAATTATCGAATGGATTTTTTGGGTATCAATCAGGCTCGACACGTGACCACATAACTTCATTAGAACTGTTCCAAAGCAAGTTGGTAATCAAGCTTATTACAGGATGCTAATTGAATTAAATTTATCTATGCCGTGCTCATCTATCAAAACTGTACACACTTCAATCGATACTCAGCTATTTTATACACACAATTGAATGTAACTTCAGCCAAGGACCAACAATGCTAAAGCAGACTTCCAAACCCACAATGTATAATCGGAAGCCTAATTTAGTTTTTTTTTAGTATCGCTTAACTTTTTTTGTATGCTTTGTTACCGTGGCATGTAAGCAATATTTTTAATATTATCCATGGAAAAATGTTTCTCTTGTAATTAAAAAAACAAATCAAGAGTTTTTAAACAGTTTTACAAAATGTTTGTAACCAAGTCATGATTTGTCCCGATGCATCAATGAGTAAATTATTGGAACCGCAATCAGACATCACTCAAAAGTTGAGTCATAAATCTGGATAAGACCATGGTCGTAATCGGCGGGTCCACGGGGGCAGCTAATTGATGCTAAAGGGGTCATCATCAGTGGCACTGTGGCAGAGCTAGATTTGAAAGAAACATATATAAGAGATTTGAACTCAACATATAGGGGTCCAAAAAAGAGATTTTGACCAGTTCACCACAACAATTAACTGTGGAAATGAGCTTGCAAACTAAATTTTACAAATTTTATAGGGTCAGTTGACTTGTCGTATCTCAGAAAGAGTGTAGAAATTGTCACCAGTAGCCATCTCTCACTTTCTCCTCTTCCTGGCTCAAAATGCGACTACGTTGCTGCTGATATACGACAAATGTAGGAATGAATCTGTGAGAAATACAATATGTCACAGCCAATGAAGAATCGAGTTTGAATTACTGTGCATTAGTAACAGTAGTATCCATTTGATTCTCTGCTTGAAACGAGCGTTATTAGTGGTTTTTATTGGTTTCGAGTTTTATTCAACACACTTAGATGAACGAGACAATTTTTGAGAAACACGAGACGATGGATGAGAAATACACTAGTAAGATTAGATTCTTGAGACCAAATTGTTTTGCCTCACCTTAAAGAATGAGAAATTTCAAAACCAAATTGGGAACAGCTGATCAACCAACTAAAAACAGTGTCTGAATCCAGCTACGAATGAGAAGAGAGGTAGTTGTCCCGATGTCTTTTGAGTAGAATGATGTTCAAAATCATTCCATCTCCAGATTAAGGAAGAGATGAGCTTGGCCAAGCTTGTGGGCGCTGAAATATTCAATGTTCATTTTCTTGAGGTAACGTTTTCAATCGCATCTCTCTCTACATCCCCTGATAACCATGATTTTGGCTTTGATTCTTTTAATCATCCCCAAGATGTGATTCCTCTCTTCTTCTTCTTCTATAAGGAGGATCCTCCTATCCATCTGGAACTGAATGAGAGCGATCTTAGCATTTTCCATGCGCCTTCAAAAACCAAAGCTTTCACCATATAATCCAGAGTTGCATAAGGATCGATGTTCAGAATCTTGATATAACGCAAATTCCACCCGAAGCTCTAACTTACAAGACAAGTAATCTCATCTACAGCTAGAGGAGCAACTAAACGGTACGAACTTGAACAGGCCTGTTCCCTAGCCCAATTATTTACCTGTTTGAGATTTAATGAGCCCAAAAGGCCCATTTATTCGGGAAAATTATTCTTGTCTCTGGCCTAGGACATATCTTTTTAGGGCTTCTTCTCCGAAACTGTTCACCGTCTGACATAAGGTAAGTTAAGCTGTCTTAAAGTTTGTCCATATATGGTTAAAAAGAGCTTCAGCTAAGTTCCTAACTTTGTTTTCTGGCATTCTCTTCTGTGCAGCGCTTAACTTACGGAAGTCCTGCTAGTTCTTCAGGTAGCATTAAAGGTGACTCAGAGAGAGATTTCTTTGTCGAATTATGGGATGTGTCAGGCCATGAAAGATACAAGGATTGCCGCTCACTGTTCTATTCACAAATCAATGGTCTGTCTCTTCTCAATTCTGTTCTCAAATAATATCATCTCAATCTCTGTTTCTTTCGTCATTTACAGATGAGACGGTTTAATTATGCAGGAGTCATTTTTGTTCATGATCTTTCCCAAAGGAGAACAAAATCAAATTTGCGGAAATGGGCGGCTGAAATTTCACTAACTGGCACGTTTTCAGCTCCCCTTTCTCATGGTGGACCTGGTGGTCTTCCCGTCCCATACATCGTTATTGGGAACAAAGCCGATATTGCGGCCAAGGAAGGAACGCGTGGAAGCAGTGGAAATCTTGTTGATGCAGCTCGCCAATGAGCAAGGCCTGCTTCCCCATAGTGATGAACTTCCTCTCTCAGAGAGCTTCCCTAGCAGTGGTGGTCTCATAATGGTAACCATGACTAAAATTATTTGTTCTTGAATCAGTGTTTTATGGAATGCTATATAATAATGGTGAGACCATGCACAGGCTGCCAAGGAAGCTAGATACGACAAAGAAGCTCTGAACAAATTTTTTCGTATGGTTAGTGTTATTTCCACGTGCCCATGTTACAACAGAGCTCTCTCTCTCTCTTTCAACCTCATGGACATTTTCAATTTGCAGTTGATAAGAAGAAGATATTTCTCAGACGAACTACCATCGTCTTCTTCAACGTGGTCTCTTTCCACTGCACCTTCACAGCGGTTGGACGATGGCACAAGCGATGAAGATCAATTCCATATAAGGACAAGGTTAATATACTACTTTAGCATCATCAACTTAACCGGTTTTGTATTACGATTTTCGGGTTTCAAAACCAATTGGTTTTGGTCTTTTGAATTGCAGCCTAGGGGGAGGAGATCCTTACAAGTATAACACTTTACCGCCACGCAACCTCACGCAGCCTCCTACGCACTATCCGCAGCAACCAGTTTCTACACCTGACCGTTACACCTATGCCATCCCAAGGTTCTCTCTTTCCAGTGTCGAGTAAACCAATAGCGGTAATCCCAGGTCTAAGCGGATGGTTATTAACGTATGAAATTAAAGAACACAGATCAAATTTTATATGATTCTTCTGTTAAACCTTAATCCTGATTGGATTTAACTCTTAATAAAAGGAAAACCTAGGGAGAAGTGATACTAAACTAATACTAATCAAATTACAATTCAGATCATAAATAACATAGGATCATAATTATTCATATAAAAAACAAACTTGTTTCTATATAAATACGCACGTGACCGTTCCTTATAAATAGATGCACACACACAAAACCTGATTAATAGAAACATACAAATCTGAAACAAAACAGGTAAAACATTGTCGAGACGAGGATGGAGAGCAACGCCAAATGGAAGTCGCAGTTTGTGAAAATATCGGAGTTCATCGGAGAAAGGCTAAGTCCACTGAAACTCAGAGAATACGTCGACTTGATGAAATTATTTAGGTCACAGCTCATAGAAGGAGAAGAACTCATGAGGTCTCTTTTGAATCTTTTTAAAGAAGACGAGTGTCTTTCGAAGATGTTCAACAAACTAATGAGAGAAGAGATCCGAGAGCTGGAAAATAATGAAATTCAGGAGTCAATAGCTGCAACTGAAGAAAGAGTAGAGAGAGAAAAGAATAGTAAAAGAAGTAGATCAAAGACTGATGATGAGGTTGAAGAAGGTGCAATTCAAGAAGAGGAGCCTCGTCGTCATGTTCGTGTATGCCTTCATTGCGAGATTGAGCGGGAAGAAGCAGATCTTCCCATTAAGAAAAGAAAAAAGCACAGACTTGAGCCGACTGGATTCATGTTGTGGCCTCCCAAATTTAAATCAGATATAAACCAAAACTGCGGTAAAATTCTTTCACGTCAGACATGGAAGCGGCGAAGAAATCAAAATTGATATATTCCAATGTTACCTTTTCTTTTAAATGTTTGGAGACGAAAAAAAATTGTTTCAACCTGTGTAATTTGTTATAACCTTGAATCTATTAAAAAAAAAAAAATCCATTTTTTTAGTTAATTTATGTGGGGAAACGCATGTTTTCCTCTGTATCATATTTTGTTTATCAAAAGAAATTTTTTTATTTAAATCATATAAAGATGTAATATTTACGGAATCGTTTCCAGAAGCCACGAAAATTTTATTGTTATACACTATGGAATATTGTTTATAAATACATCTAATAAGAACACACCACTAAAATTGCACTAAAAAGGAAAAATGGAAATTGTTTTTTTTTCCTATTTTTTATATAGAGTTTGCCTTTTTTCCTTCTCTTTTGTTTATATAACTGTTCAAACGAAAAGGTGTTTCGCATCACTTCCTCCATTCCGTCGTCTGTACTCGTCATGTCCGGAGAAGAAGAAGAGAACGCCGCCGAGCTCAAGATTGGAGACGGTACTCTCTCTCTCTTCCCTTCTTCCTTATCCACAGCTATTGTCCTGCAAAAAAAAAATTAGGGTTTTTTGTTCTTTTCATCTGGATCTATCTAAGTGCAATACGATTTAAAAAAAAAGAATCAAGTGTAATCTTTGGAATACTCTCATTGAGCTGAAAACCTATTTCGAAACCCATGACTCAATTTCGGAGATTTCGAACTGAAAACTTATGGGTTTCGTTCTTTTGTCAAAAAAATAGAGTTTTTGAAGGCAAAGTGCTTAATGAACTGTGAAGTGTCGTTGATCCTTGAGCACAAGTATGAACAGCTTCAACAGGTTTCCGAGGATCCTATGAATCAAGTTTCTCAGTAAGTATTTCGCTGTTGGACTCCTTGTTGTGCCGATTTCTCACTGCCATGGAATAAATCAATCTTTTCTTGGTGAACAACTTGTATATGTTTTCTCTTTGCAGAGTGTTTGAGAAGTCTTTGCAATACGTGAAGCGATTTAGTCGGTACAAGAATCCTGATGCTGTTAGACAAGTTCGAGAGTATCCTCTTTCGTTGGTTCATAGTATTTTATTCGTCACTATCTCGATTTCTTTAGTTTTCTGAGAATATGCCACTTGATTTTTACTGCAACATGTTTTTACCTTAACTCAAGTTTCACAGAATACTGAGCAGACATCAACTCACTGAGTTTGAGGTAATATGCTCAAATCTTTTTAGATTGGTATTTTTTGTCGACATCAGCTTAAGTCGTTTTGACAGAAAGCTTTAAAACCGTTGCACTGGTCGTTATTGAACAGCTCTGTGTTCTTGGCAATCTCTGTCCTGAAACTGCTGAAGAAGCCGTCGCGATGGTTCCTTCTCTTAAGGTAAAAAATATATTCTATTCGGTGGCTACTTTTTCTAACCACAAAGGAAAAATGGCTTTGGTATGTCTGTGGACTTTTGAGATGATGTAAGCTTCTCTTTTGTGTAGACAAAAGGAAGAGCTCATAATGATGAAGCAATTGAAAAGATGCTCAATGATCTCTCCCTTGTCAAGAGATTCGAGTAGTCAAGATCTAAGATGATAGAGATATTTATATTTCAGGGTGCTATATTCGCCTTTTAGCTGATGTCTGAAATTATAAAGCTTTCATGGCCAGAATCTCTGGAATGAAACCTTCATGTTAAATGATTGTAATTTGCAATGGATGATCCAAGTTTGCAATGAAATATGATGGAATTATTGATAACATCATATGAATATGATATACCCAAAGCTACACGTGAAGCTTCAATTCCATCTCTTGACTTCTTTTTGGAGGCTTGAATTGCTGTAATCTTCTGCTTCCCTCTCTTCCCAGCTCTCTTACTGTAACATTCGTCTTGTATAGGCTGGCAATACTGAGAAACATTTTCAAGTTAACAAATCATCTAACGTTGTTTTCCCTTTCACGTTTCGCTCATCCAGTAAATCTAGTTTATGCTCACATAGTCACACTTTAGCTACCCAATACAGGAACAAAAAAAAGTAATCACATTTTCAGGAATATACATGGGAAAGGTTTATGATGAATATAATTTACAGGGGATGATGGTGTAAGTTTCTATTTCACTGAATCAAGAATGGATAACGCCGTGTACATACACCTAGACTCTCAGTGAACCTTTCTTTAATTCCATCTCTTGGCATTTTTGCTGGACTTTGACTTCTTTTTGGAAGCTTGAAACGCCTTCATCTTTTGCTTCTTTCGTGCTTCTCTTTCAGCCTTTGACATCTTTGACTTTGCTTTCACTTTCGGAGCTTTTTCCTCCAATTCTGCTTCTCTCTCCAGCTCCTTGGCTCTAGCTTCCATATTCTTCTCCAGGTAATACTGAGATACACATCTCATGTTACACAATTTTAGAATGAGCAAATTTGAAAAATACGCAGAAGAGGGAAACTAGGAAGAGATTGTGTTACATTGTAGTCTCCGGCATAGTCTTTTAAACCACCAT
>KE154731.1:1827-12895 GCA_000411075.1 Sisymbrium irio | reverse complement strand
TTCTAGATTATTCTACTAAACTCCTTAGTTCCTAGATATTTTATTAATCTCTAGAATATTCTAATACAATATCTAGATTTTATCATACATTATCTAGATTATTCTATATAAATATCTTATAAAGTTATCTTTTAGAATTCTCTAGAATACTTAGAGGAGGTGATGAACTCTAAGGATGTTTCTAGAGAAATTCTAGAAGTTTGGCTTAATTTTGGGTTTAGTCCAATAATAGATTATTGGATTATGAGCCCATAATTAAGCTTGACCAAAATCAAGTTTAATTTCAATAGTTTGGGGAAAAATTATGTTTTGGAGCGGACCAGTGGTTTTTGTACGGCGCATGATATAACTCTCTTTATCCGATAGGATCAAAACCCTTTCACTAGAATCAACTGAATGTCTAATTTGCAGATTTCTCTGAATTTGTTTCTTGTGTCACTTATGTTATGTGAGCTACCACTGGTTGTCACGAGTCTGAACCTAAGGATGTATGAATGTCCTGCATAATGGTTAAGATAGATGATATGTGATACAACATGTCAAGCAACGTAGGTTGTATGATTACTAATGATTACATAATTACTCTTAAATTGCATTTCAATAGAAAAAACCTTTGTTCAAAAAAGAAATATACATTACTTATGTGTCTTGTGTTTCAGTGGGGAAAGATGATATTTTTCTGTACATTTTCTGTTTAGGAAACAGAACACAAATAGAGTCGCAAACTGGCAAACGACAGAGTAAAACAGAGGAAAGAAAAAAACAGAGGAAACCAGAGCACAAAAGAAGAGATGATGTTGAGTTACCTAGATAAATATCTAAATATTTAGACAACCAGATTTATTAATAGAGGTATATATGTACTCACTCTCTAGATTTTCACTTGAATTTTACCTAGTTTTCTGCTCTGGATGAACTTTTTATCTGAAGAGAACCGTAATCCTGTAGATTGCTCACCATACGGAGACGGTTCATTTGGACTTTGTTCACAATTTAAAGTAAACTGATGAACCCTGTCACAGGATACCTTGTTGATCCTGAGCTTAGTGTAAAGGAAAAAAGATTATTTGGCACTGATTGTCACCAGACACACCACTGTGGCGTATGAACAAAATGTTCAGAGATAGTTAACTTTCAAATGGTCGTTGACTAGGATTGAGAGGCCTACTTTTGTTCCAAATATCGCCAAAACAGTATAAATGGGCAGTAGATCAACATATAATGATAGATGAGTGACCAAAATACTCAGAGAACCAGTTGCTTTGATTCCTCTCTTCTTCGAGCAATCTTTGCATTTTTCCATGCGCAGTCAAAAACCAAAGCTTTCGCCGTCATCATCCAGATTCCAGAGTTGCATAAAGCTTGTTGTTAAGAAGTTTGGCTTTTCCGAAGCTATGACAATCATCATCGTCAATGAGCGCCTTTTAGGTGAAATCTAGAGTAGCTGTTTTCATTAGTTTCTGGCTTAGAAGCCCATGACATATATTAAGAGCCCAAAATAAATGAACGAACAGAGAGAATGATTTGGACATTTGGTTTACAAATTTCGCTAAAAATTTAAACTTTCAATGTGTTGCTTACATTCTTAGTACCACAACACTCAAACTATCTTGGAACCGAGTCCAAGCTAATGTTCGTTGATTGAGATTCCAAGCGTTGATTATTACTTAACCTCGAGTTTTCGCACACGATACACTCTTTTAGCTCGGTAATAACCTGTGACATGAACGGTCGTTTTGAGGAAGAAGGATCCGCGCATGACATTGCCAGCTCAAGAGCTCTCCATGCGGAATTAGAGTCATAATCTTTGCAAAGATTTGGATCCATAATCTCAATAATATTGCCTTGGTTAAGCATAAAGCCAACCCATTGTGTTATGTGAGAATTTTCAGATGTCTGATTAATCACGGGTTGGTTTGTGATAATCTCCAACAACACGATCCCGAAACTGTAAACATCACTCTTTTCAGACAGTCGACTTGAATGGTTATATCTGCAAGAGCACAACATAGTATGTACTTTTTAACTACTGAAGAAGGGATATAAAGTTTAAGAACAAGTATATCAAAAGATTCAAAACTAATAGTACTTACTCAGGATCCAGGTATCCTAGAGTACCAGCAATTGCCGTGTAATCCTGAGATATGCCTCCACTTTGGAAAGATCTTGAGAGTCCAAAATCAGCGAGTTTGGCCTTGAACTTCTCGTCTAGCAATATGTTGGCAGTTTTGATATCTCTATGGACCATCGGTGGTTTGCATCCAATATGTAAGTACTCTAATCCTATGCAACGGATTCATCTATATCAACTGATCTGTTGTAAATCCAATGAATTGATATCTTGTCCTACAGGTATAGAATTAGTACGAACCTAGTGCTGCCTCCAAAGCTATTCTTAGTCGTATACTCCAATTGATGATGGATCTACCTCCTTTTCCTGTTAATTTGATAATTAGAGCCATTCCAGTTTTAGTTTCATGAGCTAGCACTACACACGTATAATCAGAGGAAAAAAATAACCTGATAAATGTTGTTTCAAATCTCCATTGGGTAGAAACTCATAGATAAGGGCCAAGTGATCTCCTTCATGACAATACCCTATGAGGCTTACCAAATTTGTATGGTGAACTCTCAAAAGAAGATCAACCTAAGGTAATATTCATGAACAGAAAAAATTGAATCCATAACTTTTGGTGATACTAAAACAGATTAAACTTTAGTTGGGAAGATTACAGAAATGTGAATACCTCTGCTTTAAATTCTTTATAGCCTTGAGTAGAAGATTGAGAGAGTACTTTAATGGCTACTTGTTCAGAATCATTTATGGAACCGTGATAGACCATGCCGAATCCTCCTTTACCTAAAACTATTTGGAAGTTATTTGTCATTTCGATGACCTCTGAATATGTGAACCTTCTGCTGTTCTTCTTAGCAAATGTATCATTCATCTTTGATGTCCTCGGTTGATCTGTACATCAGAATGAGGATGTTATCATATTGTCTTTTTTTTATATCTTCTTCAATGTAACAGAGCAACGGCATTCTCATAGAGTTTATATGTATTCTTTTTTATGTCTATTTGCAAATACCTTGTGGAAGCGTAGACTTTTTCTTTTTGAAAACAAGAAAAAGAACCAATACAGCAATGGCAATGGCAATGGCTGCAGAAGTAACTGATGCAGCAATTGGCACCATTTTTTTCTTCTTATGTGGTGTTATACATAAATAAGCGAGACAAAGGCTTGGATTTCCTTCAACGCTACAAGAAGAAAAGATTGTTGAGGACATCAAAATCACAAAATTGTTTTCCTCAAAAGTTCATAATTCTGTGTGGAGAGTTTCTTACAATAGCTTTAGTCCTTCCTTTTGAAGAGCTTGAGGAATTGAACCACTGAGATTGTTCCCACTAAAATTTCTGTTAAAAATAACAATGATCTTAGGTGGGGTCTGAAAAGCATAAGAGAATTCTGAGAGAAACTTACATGATCGACAATGATTTCATGTTGCCTAGAAAGTCCGGCACCCCTCCAGTCAAGTTATTATTCGACAAGTCCCTATGTTTGGAAATAGAGCATATAGAAATGGAAGCTTTTCTAATTTCTTCCCCATTCATATAATACCAAATTCTGGCCTTCAATTAAACAATATTAACACTTACAGTGTTTCTAGTTGCGTAAGATTTTGAATGGCAGTAGCTATGGTTCCAGCTAAACCAGTTGAAGACAAGTTTCTAGTGAAATGTTCAAAATCACATTCAATGTGTTAATAATCATAATTCCTATCAGATCTTGAATAGTGTGTGTACCACTAAAACTTTGACTTACAAAGTAGTGATTCTTGGTGGCATGGACATACTTGTGTTGGTGCAGTTTAAACCGTCCCACATAAGCTTTTGAGGTACGCATGGATCACCTTGCCAGTTGATTTTACTCAATGCATAGGTGGCCGCTATGTTTTCAATAGCACCCACTGACATAAAAAGGTTTTGATCTCTTGAGTACCCTATTGTGTTTTTGACTTATTTCTATACTAATATAAGAAACGATAGACGTTATATGCGTAACCTGGAAAAGAAGGCCACATACCGTCGTTTTCATCTGTTTCTGACTGTGGAAGCTGAATAACTGTGAAGACTTCAAAAGCATTAAGTAGAGGTGGACGAGTTGATCTGTTGGTTCTTATCAGCTGGAAACTGCATTCCCCTCCATAGCAAGTCTTCATTTTACTAAAGACAGTAATGGGCCATAATCTTGGAGTAAAAGGGCCATAATCTTGCATTCCATTCCATAGCAGGTTGAATTCCCTGGTTTCATTCACCTGCAAGTCTTCGATTTCAGCAAAATGTGCGTAATAGTAATATTGAACATTAGGATTTGCTGAAGTCCATTTAATCGTCAACGGTGCACTGGAATAAGTAGGGGTAGCTGCAGTTGCAAGTGCGACTTCCGGTGGATCATATCCGTTGGATTTGATCACTTTTTGAGATGTGGAGATCTGTGTCCATTCCTTCATGAAAAAACGATTCCATACGCGATCGTAGACATCGTCGGGGTACCTGCGGGTGAGAACAATGTTGTTTTAGCAGTGAAATAAGTAAAATATGATGAACAACAACATTTTTAACCGTCTTGGATTATAATCTTATCAGTTTGATTAACATAAATCATCATATATGACATCTTTCAATATTGTACTTAAAACTACTCCTCAAGAAAGAAGAGGATAGGTGTATAAGACACATGATCAAAACGGGGACACACAAGAGAAACAAAAAAAGACAGACAGACAAAGAAAGAAGAGGCATTGTTCGCTTGAAGTTGACATACCGGATCTGAGAACCTGACTTGCTAAGATATCTGCGATAGTGAAAACTCAGGGAGCCAGAATTACTGGTATAAGTACCATTTCGCATGGGCCGTAACTCCAGAGATGATATTAGCGGTATAGTGTCGCCAGTCTTAACCAGACAAATTTGCATCGAGTTTGATGTTGCAGTGTGGATGATTTCTCTCCCTGTACCATTCCCGTCGTTATCCTCCAAATCTATCGTAGCCCATGGATTAGGTCCAAGATAAAGATCGAACACTGGTTTAATATCACGACCATCGTAATTTCCATAGTCGAAGTAAGCTTTGATCAAATATATACGTCCCTTCTCCACATTCAGATTGTAACAGTTCTTTATTCCATCTGGAAAATATCTCAGCGTTCTGTATGGCTCCAGTTTGCTACTCTCCGGGATTGACTGAACTCTACCAGTTTTACCACTCTGGATGAATGTTTCGTCCGAGGAGAAGTTCAGCCTGGTATGAGTCTCAATATAAGGAGACAATTCGTTCGCAGGTAGCCCACAATCCAAACTGATGAACCCTATTGAGTGTTAATTGACAGACATTGGTAAAATATTAACCATAAAAACAGTGCACTTCTGAGAGCCAAAACGTTTGTAAAAGAACTCTTCAATGGGAAAAAAGGCTAGTAGCAGATATAAGAAGCCTATATATATGGAGAGAGAAAAAAAATACCTTGTTGGTCTTGAGCCTGAACAATATGAATGATGGCTGAAGTTGCAATTAGCATCAACAAAAGCCCAAAACAACTCTCCATATTTTCTCAGATCAATAAAACCAGTGTCTAAACTGTGGTATATAAACATTGTATAAATAATCAAAACCCAAATCGCACACTAAAAAAAGAGACTTTTGACCAGTCAATAACGTGTTTCCATCATGCAACAAGAAGAAGGATAAGAGAGCGAATAAACAATTAAACCCAAATCATACGCTAAAAAACGACTATGCCAGGTCACTGATGAAAATGTTGTAAATGTGTTTTCTTGTGCCAACTTCACCCAGGGAAGAAGCTACGGGTTAAAAGGACAACAACGTCCCAACATCACTATCATCAACTTGCTAATGCAATATGAATATGGAGCAGACCCAGAAGCACGTTATGGAACAAACTGTTTATTGTTATATCAAAGGATAATTAATTATCTAAGACAAGTCCAAGTATAATTTCCTTTCTTTCTCACTAAATTGCGAAGCATTTAGGGTTAAAGAACTCACAATCCACAATCTCTTCCTTCGATTTTTTAGAGTACTTGATTTGCGAACTTTCATGGTGTGACACTCAAGAGTAAACACATGCAATAAAACCGATTATCTACGAGAAGCTATAATCACAAACAGATACCAAACCACCATGAATTTATGAAATGTACGAAGTAGTGAAGTACTGTGTATAAATAACATCTGTTTATATATAACATTTGTTTACAACCACCATGAATTTATGTATAACATTTGTGTGTTGGTCAAAAATAGAAAATTAAATTAAATTTACATCACACTTATAATAATTGTTTTATTACATTTAAATTGTCACAGTAACATTTCAAGAATTTCACTCTGTAAAGCAGATTCGAACATAGTTTACAAAATTAATAAATTACTCTAAAACTATTTTAGGATTTATCGGTTTATTGACTATAACTTCTTTTTTGTGTGCTAAATATTGATTAGAACCACACTCGCAAGATAACATAGACAATCCCTTTTCCCGGGGAACCATCCAAATGGCCAAGCTGATGTTCAAATTCTTGAGAAAATCTCATTCATAAATAGTAAAATAGGATCTCTTTGGTTTTTCCCCTTTAGGAAATTCTTCTATGTTCAAAAGCGTAAATAGTGAAACACAAGTTCCTTAGATCCCAAAGAGTCGTTATCCTATCTCACTGCAGGAAACATTCCGGTATCATTGAGCATGCTCACTTCATCGGAACTATGAGAGTCCATCCTGCCTCTACTCATAATTCTCCTCGAGTTTTCAGACGCAAGACACTCCTTTAGTTCGACAACAACCTGAGACATGCTTGGTCGTCTTGTGGAAGAAGGATTTGCACATGACATTGCCAAGTCAAGAATTCTCCATGCAGAATCAGAGTCGTAGTCTCCTTGAAGGTTTGGATCCATGATACTCCTAATATCTCCGCTAATTATCTCAGACCCAACCCACTGTGTTATGTGAGACTTTTCACGGGATTGGTCAATCACAGGTTGGTTTGTGACCATCTCCAATAACACAATCCCGAAGCTGTACACATCGCTCTTCTCGGTCAACCGACTTGTACGGTAATATCTGTAAGGAAAAGAAAATGGTATACTACTATGTGTACCTATTCTTCAACCATTAAATAAGAAAAAGAAAAGTTGTTTCACCACATTATGATGTTAACTAACAATCCTTACTTGGGATCAAGGTATCCAGGAGTACCAGCAATCATTGTTGACACATGAGATTCACCTCCAATTGGAAATGATCTGGACAGCCCAAAATCAGCAAGCCTGGCCTTAAACTGCTCGTCCAACAATATGTTTGTAGTTTTGACATCTCTATGAACCATTGGCGGTATGCACCCAGTGTGTAAGTACTCCAAACCTAGGGAAGGGATTCATCTATCATTGCCAATGAAAGATTGAATCAATTATTGTCTATGATTTAGCTTAGAACAAACCTGATGCAGCCTCCACAGCTATTCGAAGTCGAATACCCCAGTTGATAGTGGATCTACCTCCTTTCCCTGTATCTTAAATTAGCTACTGAAGTATAATGGTTAGTTACTTACATATGAAAATCTTATTTTTAAGTTTACCAGACAGATGTTGTCTTAAGTCTCCATTGGAAACAAACTCGTAGATCAGAGCCAAATGATCTCCTTCGCTACAGTATCCAACCAAGTTTACCAAATTTGTGTGGTGAACTCTCATAAGAAGATCAACCTAATCATCCATAGAGAAAACACAGAAAAAAATCCATAAGCTTATACTCATAAACTTATTAAGAAAAACAAAGAAGTTATCCATACTTCTGCCTTGAATTGCTTATAGCCTTGAGTCGATGATTGAGATAGTAGTTTAACAGCTACTTGTTCATAAACATTTAGAATACCGTGAT
This sequence comes from Sisymbrium irio, assembly GCA_000411075.1. Lineage (NCBI taxonomy): Eukaryota > Viridiplantae > Streptophyta > Magnoliopsida > Brassicales > Brassicaceae > Sisymbrium > Sisymbrium irio. The sequence goes on along the minus strand of KE154731.1, from coordinate 4,939 downwards.
AGACAATACCAAATCCTCCTTCCCCAACAATTTTCTGGAAGTTGTTTGTCATACTAATGACCTCTGAATAAGTAAACTTTCTCTTATTCGTTTGGATTGATGAAATAGGTGAATTAGCGTATGTGACATTCACAGCTGACGATATACTAGGCGGCCGTTGCAGAGCTGTGCATAAATAAAAACTTCAGGGGATATAAAGTAAACTATTCATGAGCTAGTTGTTGAATTTTTTTTTTCTTGCAAGTTACCTCCCACAATTGACGACTTTTTCTTCCTTAAAACAAAAGTAAGTACCAAAACAGCAATGATAATGACCACAGTCGCAACTGATGCGACAACTGCCACTGGAAATGGCTTGGGTTTGGGATGTAGGCATGAACCGGAGAGACAAAGTCTTGGGTTCTCTTGAGGACTACAAGAAGGGAATGTTTTGTTTCAAGATATTAGTTACGCAAATGGGTTTTGGACAGGAACTGAGGAAATTTTAAATTCTGCATGAGAAGTTTCTCACAATAACTCCAGCCCTTTCCTCTGAAGAGCCTGAGGAATCAAACCACTTAGATCGTTCCTGCTTATGTTTCTGTTAAAAAGAAGAGAAAAAAAAAAACAGAACAAACTTTTACATACATGATAATGAATTTTTGTGGAATATGAAAATCATTACGAAATATGTAGAGAGAGACTCACATGAACACCAATGATTTCATGTTGCCTAGAAACTCTGGCACCTCTCCAGTCAGATTATTATTAGACAAGTCCCTAATGTTTCCATGAATTGAGTACAAAAACTTTGAATTCATCCATATGATAATTATATTTCCTCCAATAAAAAGTGAGCATACTTACAGAGTTTCTAGTTGCGTGAGATTCTGAATGCCAGCAGCTATGGTTCCAGTTAGACCACTTGAAGACAAGTTTCTGGTGATATGTCCAACAATACATTGAAAAGTGTAAATGATCACCATTAGTAACAGATCTTGAAGAGAGTGCGCATGACTATTGATCTTATATATGACTTACAAATAAGTGATTCTTGGTGGTGTAGACATATCCGTGATGCTGCAGTTTAAGCCTTCCCAGCTAAGCTGTTGAGGGACGCATGGATCTCCTTGCCAGCTGATTCTACTTATTCCATAAGTGGTTTTGATGTTTTGGACAGCAACCACTAACAAAGTGTTTTTTTAATGATACTTGAATTAATATATGAAATGACTTTATTGTGGTTATGATTTCTCTTTTACTAAACATACAACAAAAGTTTTTGACCATATATGCAAACATACCGTCGGTTTCATTTGTTTCAGACTGCGGAAAATGGATAACTTCGTAGACCTCAAGAGCGTTAAGCAGAGGGGGAAGAGTTGATCTGTTGGTTCTCGTCAGCTGAAAACTGCATTCCCCTCCTCTGCAACTTCCCCCCGAAGTGCTATAGACAGTAAAAACTTCAAATTTCGGAGGAGTTAGAGGGCCATAATATTGTCCTCCATTCCAAGTCAAGTTGAATTCCCTGGTATCTCTGCTCTGCAACTCTTGGATCTCAGCGAAGTGTGCATACAAGTAGTATTGGTTCTGAACATTTCTCGAACTCCAGTTGATCATCAACGGCGAATTGGAATTAGTTGGTGCTGCGGCAGTTGTGAGGGCGTTTTTTGGTAGAGAATAGCTGTTTGAATTGTTCACTTGGAGAGTGGTGGAAATCTGAGTCCATTCGTTTCTGAAGGACGGATTCCATATGCGGTCATATCTATCGTTCGGGTACCTGGAGATGGGTTTTAAAAGCAGAATCAATACATAAGATGGAAATTATCATTTTCTTGAAACAAACACCTACACTGGAAACAGTGTACATCGCCTCAAAAGACAGCGGTAAATAGAGCATAACAGACATGCAAAACGTAGTTACATCGCAGAAGTAACAGAAAAAAAAACATTGAATTGAAGTTAAGTTACCTTATGTTAGTATTTGATTTGTTGAGATGTCTCCGAAATAAAAGATTAAGGGAACCAGACAGAGTTATATAACTACCATTTCCCACAGGCCGTAACTCCAAGGCGGATATTAGCGGAGTAGTCGACCCGTTCTTAACGAGACAAATCTGCAACGAGTTTGACGTTGGAATGTGCAAGATCTCGAGTCGGCTATTATCCACTTCTCCTTGCAAGTCTATCGTGGCCCACAGATTTGGTCCAAGGTACAGATCAAACTTGGGCTTAATGTCAAGACCATCGTAATTTCCATACACAAAGATTGCTCTGACCAAATATTTACGTCCCTTCTCCACACTCAAATTGTAACAGTTTCGTGTTCCATTTGGGAAATATCTCAGCGTTGTGTATGGCTTCCTGAATTCCCTCTCTCGGTTTGCTTGGATTCTGCCAGTTTTCCCACTCTGGATTAGTGATGCGTCCGAAGAGTACCTTAAGCCAGTCCATCGCTCTTCATAAGTAGAAACTTCATCCGCGGGTAACCCGCAATCCAAACTGGTGAACCCTGCTAACACAAGAAAGTAACAACCGTCAGCAACAAAAAAAAATACACTGACTCAGAAGTGATGAACCCTAGCGTTATATTTTCTTCACTTTGTTTTGTAATCTTCATATTTGCTTCAAATTTTTATCTTTATATTTTTTTTAAATTGTATTTATAGATATCTATATATCTATATATTTATATATTTTAACTTAAAGATAGAAAAATATATATATATATAAATCCTTCATCCACCTCATCCCATAAATTCTAAAATTTTGACACATCACCTCTTTTCATTTAATTAATTTGTTTCAATTTTAATAAAATCATATTTAAATTCACCTTATAATTATTAATATTTAAGTAGAATGTGAAAAAACATTTATGTATTAAATATATCTGATATATAATATTATCTATTTAAATATAATGAAATTAATACTTTTGATTTAAAATTTTTAAAAAACATAATTTATATAGAAATTTAGAAAACAACTATATCTAATAAACATAACTTTAAAAAATATTTAGAACAATAATTACGTTTAAACACACCAAAAATGAAAAACTTATATAGTTTCAAACAATCATTATTTTTAAAACATCAAAAACAAAATTTATATAATTTATAGTAATCAC
>KE154730.1:47680-73926 GCA_000411075.1 Sisymbrium irio | reverse complement strand
CAATATGGCGATGTAGGACTTAGCAAGGATAAGCTCGACCTTTACATGGGAACAAACCCTCCCAATGGCAATTTCACCTTTGTGGATGTGAATTCACTGATACCACCTTCAAGAGTTACAAACCAGCGTGATGCAGATCTTGTCCATCTCTGGGATAAGGTTCTTTTTTGCACTTGTCTTTGCTTATATTAGATACACAGTTATTTCTCTAGTTCTGGTGTATTGATTAATACAATTCTTTTGCATGTTATTATTTTCGTGAAGTACCGAAAGGCACCAGAAGGTTCCATAAGAAAAACAGAAGCTCCGAAGCAAGTTCTTGAAGCCATGTCTCACAGACTTCATGTTGACAACAGTGTGAAACTCGTCGGCAAACTCTTGTTTGCATTTCAGAAGGTTCTGAAGTGCTAAACAAAGTAGGGTCTGCTGGACAACCACTCGTGGATGACTGGAACTGCCTTAAACAGAGTAGGGTCTGCTGAAATTCCCTTGCCTCCCTGAGACTTTTTACTTGCCAATCGTATCATCAGCTCTTTACATCATTGCAACGAGATTCAGCGTATTTCACTGTCTATATATGGGGTTAGTATTTAAAAATGTAATGATATGGTCATGGAATTTCATCGATCATAATATAAGATAGAAAAGTTTGTTTGTAGAGCCCAGCAATGCATTATTGGCCAGGCTGCTAGGAAATCAGACACTTGCGTTGCTACTGACGTTTCAAATTCTCTACTCGTTCGTCGGCGGATGTTAATATAGATAAGATAACCTTCATTGTATGTGTAGGTGAGAGCTTTTGAGAGACACTGTGGATCGCTGTCTCAGTACGGTGTCAAGCACATGAGGTCCTTCGCAAACATCTGCAACGCAGGATCCAAATGGAGCAAATGGAAGAGGCAGCTGCACCGGCTTGTACCTCAATCCCACATGGTCCTTGGGACTATCTTCACTGCGGATTCAGTGCTTAAAACACTCTAGACCCTCTTATCGTTTGCTTATACTACTAGTACCAATACCCAAATATTCCTATTTCGATTTGTAATGTCTGAATCACTAATCTATCTGTGTATCATTTCCCTCTTGAAGAGAGCCTCTTCAGTGTGTAATTACAAATTATCCATTTGCTCTGTACAAATGCGTGTAGAAACTAAAGTTAATGTAAATGAGGATTGTTTGTTATATACATTATCCTTGCAAATTCTCAAAATTTGATGGCCTAATGTAGCGGAAACAGTTGAAGAATAATTAAGTATTCAGAACATGAGAACTTTATTAGAACTTGAGTAATGATCCGATCTTGTCATGGCTTTTACATACACCAAGCGCGTAGAGAATCAGAAAATATAACAACAGACGGCTGACTTTACTTGGTAACGCTGAAGCTTGCACGGAAGTTTGATATCATAACCGGGCACTCGCCCTTCTCATCGTACTCCGTGAATTCTTCTCCGCTAGACAAATCAAATTTGGTTCCAGATTCCTGTTTAGGCCAAAAAAACTTTGCTAATGAGATCTTATAGGTGTTGAGCATCAAACACTATACTGGAAACGAAGTGGAGTTGTTAGTTGTAAGAAATCAGAAAACTAAGTATGAACGTTACAACTCACAGCTTCAGCTTTCCAAAATCCACCAAATCCGAAATCGATGGGTTCATAGCATCAAAAGTCAAACACCATAAGAGGAACATGTTCTCCAGCCTCAGAATCTTCCAGAATGAAAGGTCGACCTTTTCCCGGAATCATTGTCACATTCCCTTCCCTTCCACAGAACTTACACTAGAACAACTCATGGAGACAAACCATTAACTTCAAAGTACTAAGCCTATTGTGCAACTGGAGCAATTAGTTAAAAGCAAACTATAAGAAAAAGGTAATCATTGAGCAGAGAAACAGATGGATAACTAACAAAACTCATAGCAGTCAGTCAATACACAATAAAACCAAACTTCTTTGGACTGAATCTAGCTAAAGGCACAAGGAATGTTACAAAACTTGGATATTGTGAAGCGAGCATAAAAGAGTGAGGAACAGCATTACCTTGTGAACAAGATGACAAGTACTCTACCTCCCGCATCTTTCACATTTCAACTAATACAAGTAGGAATGTTAATAAATCAAACTAGATATGAGAGGAGAACACAAGAAAGAAGCATAAACGATGTCTGGTCGTATGCACGTAAGCAAGAACAAGAAGGAAAACCATCTACTGGACAAGACTCAAAACAATAAAGTAACAGAAAACAGTTGGAGAAATTTGCTTCCTACAACCAATCAATGAGCTAAGAAGGTTTACAAAATCCTACAAACACCATGAGAGCAGTCAACAAAAGTAATCAATCGTTATTAAACCCAAGCAATGGAGAAGAAGTGTTCAACCATACTCAATGAGAATCGAAGCCTGGGAAAATGGAGGAAACCTTGAAGAGGTAAAGGAAGTTGGGATCGTCGCAGCCACCGGAGGCGCTGGAGATTAGAATGAGAATGCTTTACAAAATCGGACCAGTCAATCCGATCCGATTATAACACTAAACCCACCACAGCCTCTGTTCTCATTAAATCCTCTTCGCTCTCTCTCTAGACAGAAACAAAGTTATCTTCTTGTTCTGTCCGTCTCTCCCTCCTTCCTCTGTTTAAACACGAACTACCATATGTTCAAAAGCCTCTGCTCTCATTAAATCCTCTCAATTTCATATTTTCTTTTCAACTTGTCGTGTGGAGAGACGCAACGGTTATAGTTTGTGAAGGCTCTTCCTTCTCCGAATCCAAAATATAAAATGTGTGGAGTGGCGAGGTAGTGGTGAATTTACAACATGTTTTAACAACATATATATATAGGTAATAACTTGAAGAATAAGATATGTATCTTGCGGACCACCAATTACGTGAAGCCCATGCAGCCGAAGGGAGGATTCTTTAACGATAAATTGGTGAATTTACATTATAATGAAAGTCTGAAATTTTTTTTACCTGACCACGAGGACGAGAACCTTTCTTAGCCCATGAATGGTGTGGTTGATACCCTCCCATTGCGATTTCAGTGTCTCTATTTCCTTCCAAAGATCTCTCGTTGATATTCCCGGAACCAATTAAGACGAACTCATCATCGACTATCATGAATCTCCGATTCTTCAAAACTTGCACCTAAATTACTTTTTTTTGTGTGAAAACGAGGCCATTAAAGAGTAATCGAAGATTTCAACAGGAGTCATATGCATATATATATATATACCTGTGCATTTTTCATAAGTGGATTATTTACGCTAACTGTTGTTACATCAGCAACCTCTCTGGTCCCGAGACAGAAGTTCAAAAAGTCTTGTGGCTCATACTGACCATCAAGTTCAACTTCCACAAGCGCCTCGTAGATAGTTTGATACATCATTTTCATGGTTTTATACTGCATAGATGATGAAAAGTTTCCAGTATAAAGAATGCGAGATTGTTACTCAAGCAATGGAAAAATTATTTACCTGCCAGTAAAGAATTTTCTGCATAAATAGAGTTCTGCATCATAGATAATATTCATGGCAAACAGTATAATTATGTTTTGGAAAACATACTCGGCGATATTAGAACTTGGGGTAGGCGTTTCACATGTTCTGTTTTTCGCTTTACCAAACGTGATAACAACAGACCTGCACATGAGCTTGCTGCTCTTGGACCACCGGTTACTCCTTTCTTTTCTTCCAATTGTTTGCCTCCAATGGTAGATATTTGTAATTTGCTAAATCAAGATTGTGTAGACTCAGTTATTCATTAATGAAATACTTTTAGCCGGAAAAAAAAAAAATAGAGTTCTGCATCAAGAGTTCCCTTACCATCGCCTTTTCACCAATTTGTATATCCAAAATATTGTGATGATGTTCTCCTTTATTTGTCCTATCTCTCTTCTAATATCAGTTTACTCGTCCCTGTCAAAAAATGTTGGAATGTTGAGGGCCTATTACTAAATTTGCTTAAAACTCCAATTAGTTCCTACAGAGATTTATATATCTTCCTCGTTTTACAGGTTCAAGGATTAATTAGTTTGTTAAATGGTGGAGAATTGAACTTTGGTCTTCCTCGTTATGCTTCTTCGGAATTTGAATTATTTGCAGAGAAACTCTTGATGAGCAATTCTGCTATCAAGGTACCTGATTAATTCTGAAAAGGCTCATGAATTTTGAAAACTCGTTCATCTTTTTTTTTTTTAATTTCTTTTATGTACGATATATGTGGATCCCTATGCTATATATCAGGTGTTTGGGGCTTTACGTATGACAGTCAAGGTCTTTTTGATGCTAAGTCAAGAATGTTTATTTATGGTGGTGGAGTGACAATTTTGGGAACTTCAATGCTCGAAATTAGTAATTTGTTGGTGCTTAAAATATTCCAAATATATTTAATAATTTGTTCTTCACATTTCATTGCTGAATAGTAGTAGACAACTTTGATGTTCTGTAATTTGGTCTTACTTTTATATAGGGGTCATCTGTGATACAATCCAATGGAAACCTTGGAGTACATGGGCAGGGTCTAAAACCTAACAGGCGCCGGAGATACAGTTGAAGCTCAGCGTCTAATTTTGTCACTGTTTTATAGCATCCAGGTGAGAAAGATAATCTGCATCGTATTTTTTGTTGTGGGCTGTTACATTTAGTCTGACTAGGTAAAGGGTTGAATCTTTCATTTATGGTTCTCCGAACTTATATCGGGTTAACTTTTTCGGGTTCCCACTATCTTTAAGAAGGAGCAAAATGTAGTTTCTTTCTATATTCAGGATATATGAGTTCAGACGGAAGACAAAATGTATTCCTTGCTAACAGTTATGTTTATGATTTGTGAAGGTTGGAGCTTGAGCGGTTTTGCCTGGTCCTTTGGAGAATGCAACAACTGGTGGCCTGTAAGTTCCGAAGGCTTGGATGATCTTTCCAAAAAAAACATATTAATCGGAAATTTTTCCACAAATTTTTTCAGTACTTTAAATTTTTTGGAATCTTACTATGATTTTCCAATAAATTTAATAATATTAAACTGAATTTATAGAATATCTATTGGAAATTATTAATAAAATCTGATTGTTAAAACTACTTGTTGGAAACCCCCTTGTTTTGTTGTAGTGGAACAGCCGGATAATTAAAAGAAACAGTATATAATTAAAGTTACAAACATATAATAGATGAGGAATGTTATTAGTTAAGTAAATATGAACGGTCTGAGGTACAATCTATTTGACCAAGCACTAAAGTACTAGAAAGATAGCTGTGGCCGTAATAAAAAGACCACAAACCGTCCTTGCAATGCTGCTACAAAGCTCAGAAATCTGGAAGTCGCAAGAAATTCATTCGTACTTCTATGTAGTAAAAAAATTGTGAAAGAGACACTAATACAAAGAGTTATAAGTAAAACAAGTAGCTACAATAGACCCAACACAGATAATAAGAGAAGGAAGCAGTGTAACATTCAAAAGCATACTCTGCCCCAAGAAACCAGCAACGGTGATCGTTGCATCAGCTATCACACGTGCTATCGTGCCAGCTTCAGTCGACAATAACCCTCCATTGTAGGTCCCACGTGATAGCCTCGATGACATCACTCTCGATAGTAACGATAAGTTTACACCTACAGACAAAAAAAAAACAGCCACAAAACAAGTTTTACAAAAGAAACTGATAGTTTCAATTTTTTACCTTCAGAGAATGAGATACTTTCGTAAAGAAATTATCTTTTGTACATCAGTCCTTTACCTTCAAGAACTTCAGCAGAAACAAACATGATGAAGCCAGAGATAACATATTGGGGCACAGTGTAAGGGATTACTACGTGGAAGCTGAGAAGTATTCCAACACAGACCATAATCTCTGATGCCAAGAGAATTTGCCTGTAATAAGAAGTTCACATTTTCAGGTAAACCGAGAAAAAAATAAAATAAAACAAGAAAAAAAACATATACAATCTTTACCGATCTTCGAACATGTTGCTGATATAACTTCCAACAACGAGGTTAACCGGTAAAACGGTTAGACCAAGACAGAACAAAAAGATGGAAACAGAACTCATGGACCAACCAAAGTAGTATGTTGTAACGACACTCGATTCTGATAGAAGAATCTCCATGGCATACTTAAGCATGAAGTATATCAACAATTGAACCTAAAAACGAAAATAAAAACAAAAACAAAAAAAGTTGTCATATTTCTCCTCTCTTGGAAAAAAAATGACTATTTTCAATTGTAATTGGTTTATTTTTTACCTTTACTGAAGGAGTGAGTAGTTTGTAAGCGGCTACAATGGAGTTAGCGGGTTTACGTGAATCTTCAGCAGATTCTTCGCTTCCATCGCCATCATCTTCATCATCCTGTTCTGTTTCTTCTGGTGCAAGTAAAAATGGCTTTTTAAGACCTTTCTCCATATTTCCATCTTGATCAGCTTCACCAAAAAAGATATGTTTTAATCAGATAAGAAGAATATCAAAAACAAATCAGACGTACTTCTCTTATATTTCATACCAGAGTTAGACTCTTGAGAAGTTTGAATCTCCTCAGGCTCACGTGAGGGTTCACGAAACGAAATAGCTAACCAGACTAAGTACATAAGCCAAGCAACAGCCATAACCCAACCGGGTAGTGTATCCTGGTTAAAGGTAAGATTGTAGATCTTGAAATTGGTTTGCAACAAACCGGCAAGAGCAGGACCACACGCCATTCCTAAAGCACTCGCACTAACAAAACCCGCTGAAGCCTGCATCCGTATTTTCAACGGCACACAATCGCTTATATATCTCCGGTTCACTGCTCTGGCTGAACCAAATCTACGAAATGGATAATATGATCATCAATCCAATGTATCTTGAAAGTTAAACGTGTAACACGAGTTTGAAAAGGGATTTACCCACAGAAAAGCCGGCCAATCAAGAGAAGTGCTAATGAATTGAAGTCATAAGCCAAAGCATATACTAGGTTCCCAACAAAAAGAACGATGCTGCTGAAAATAAGTGGTCTAAAGTATGATTTGTTGGACCAGGCGCTGAAGTAAACCGAAGAAAAGAGCTGAGCAACAGCCATAGCACCAATCACAACACCACAAACCGTTGCTGCTGCTCCAAGGCTCATTGAGTAATCATCTGCTGTAGGAACAATGATGTATGTATTGACCATGTAGAGAAACGTGTTAGCCAAGTTTAACAAGAGAGACACGAAGTGATATCTCCCTTCATCTTGATCCGTTTGCTCGTCTTGAGGAAGCAGTAAATCTTCGTCTTGCATGATTAGAGCATGTTGAGCCATGAAATTAAGGAAGTTTGTGGAATGTGTTAACCTGTCCACTGCATTCTTAATTGAATCCACCACAGGATCCTGCCAGAAAGAAAACACAAAAAGACCGATGAAACTAAACGGTAGACAAAGCTTGGTGATGTACATATGTCACACGTATAAAAACCTGAAGAGGAATAACAGGCTGATCATAAATCGATAAGTAGCTTCCTTGGTTGTTTTGAAGCTCATGAAGGTTTCGGGATATAGCTCCAACAACAGCTCCAAGACCCTATAAAACATTCAATATAATCAAAACGCATTAAGCTTCAATTATAGTGACAGATTATGCTGCGTGAGGTTCTAAGACCTTACCACATGTCTAAACACTTGTTGGAGTTGAGAGTAAGGATGATCAGCACGAGTCTTGACATAATAGTTTGTGAATCTATAACCGAATCTTTTATCAAATTTCTTCAGTATCTTACGGATACCAATGGCATTCATGTCGATGAAAAACAGAAGCTTGAGAAGATCTTGTCCCACAGATCTATAATCCTCTCTTAGATTAGATATCTGAGATATGTCAGGCTCATCTTGTAGTGCATCATGACATTCCCTTAGTTTCTGTAACCTACTTGAAAGCAACCCTTGTTGCTCCAACATGAAAAGAGCAATTTTCTCGATCTGCATTTGGAAACAGGTTTTTATGGAGTTTGATAGTTTTGACTAAACAAGCAAAAATTTGTGAAAAGAACAAACCTGATGGTCCAACATCCTTGAGAAATCTTTAAGAACATGGCGACGATCTAGACTTCCTACTTCGATTTGTCGACCATACTGCTTCACTTTCTTCTTCATCAATTTGTAGTTGATGTAATATCTACAGAGGAATTGAATAAGAAAAAGATAAGCACATGAATCACATTGCTTTAAACTTAATATCAACCAAATCTTGAACATAGAAACATACTCTTGCCATTCTTGAATGCTCCTTTCCTTGAGCTTTTTCCCAAATGCGACCATTTTCTACAACAAAATTAGCGAGAAGAAAAAAAAAAGAGAAGATTAATTGCATCGGACTAAACTTGTTGTACAAGGTATCTACAAAGCTTCTTTGTTTACAAATGGTGTATCGATAAATTATGGAGAAACTAACTAAATTTGCAGTCAATGTTGTTTCAACTAGATATTGTTAGTTTTGGTCAACCGTGTTGCTTTTCTTCCACTAGAGAGTCAATTTTTTATCACAGAAATAAATGAAAAGTAAGCAAGAAATTAAACAGTTTATAATTTTTTTTTTGGAATTTGTTTACTAATTATACATAAGCGTTGTGATCAATCACAGTTGTATGTACTACCTCTTATCGTCCTCCTCGTTCTTCTCTTTACTTTTTGATGAATCCAGATTCTGAGAAGACAGGGGAATTAAGAAACACAAAGAGAAATTGTTTAGTTACAATATTTTTTGAGTTATTAGATTAAAATTTTGGGTTGAATATACAGCTAACAAAAATTGAACTTTTACGAAACGGCTATGATGACTCCAAATATCTAACATCAGATACACGTGATGATGATTGACGACACATCTTTGTTCTTTGAAACTTTTTATATTAGTACAAAATAGGAATTTCCCAGCTTGGATTTTCTTACTTTTTTTCTTGGCACTTTCCAAGGCTTTCTCAGCATTCAAACAAATTTCCTTGAAAAAATGAAAGAAGGCGAAACGCCTGATTTTCTCTCGCTTTTTTCCGAAAAAAAGAACAAAAAAGACTTTTGTACAAGATTTTAATCCAGAAACTAAGATAAATTTAACAAATCGTTGAGGACTTTCCAGAAATCATAATCCTCAAAAAAAAAAAAATCACTGATTACGTGATTATATTTTTACACGGCAGAAAGAAAAAAAAAAACAGAGAGTAATGTACCTCAAAAGTTGAATATGAAAAGCTGAGACAGAGACAGGGCCAAAGAGAGAGAAATATTCCAGATTTTATCTGTTGCTAAATCGTTAAATAACGCTGAAATTTCGGGACTTTCTCTTTAACCCTATTTTTGCTAAGAACCCAAATGTGATTTACAGGAGGAGGAAAAATAAAGAATTGAGGGAAAAATAAATAAACAGTGGCTCTGATGAGCTCTGGATTTATAATTGGGAGATAGAGATTTGGATTTTGGATTTTGGATAAAGCATCATGTTTTGGTACTTTTTCTTTCTTTCCTCTATGAGATTGGGAAAAAAAGAATTTCTGTTGAAAATTAGTATTAATTTTTACAAAGGAATACGTGTAATAATTAACTGTCCTGCCACTTCTCTTCTGGATAGAAATACCGTAATTGTTAATTTTCTTTTTAAAATTTTGGTGTATTCTTTTGAAATTAATTTTCTTTTGATAAGTTGATAACTTAAAAAAAAACGTACTCAAGTCATTTTCCTTTTATTTGTTTATGTCAGTTCCGATATCAGTCAACTGACCAAGTTTTTTTATGAACCAGTCAGATATAAAATATTATTCGATTTACACGATAATAAAAAAATATGGTAATGTTTGGTATGCAGATATATGTCATGTGTATCAATGATTTATTTGTGAAAATAAAAGTTACGAAACGATAAATACATGACATGTGTTTAGAAAATTTCATGCATGCTTTTAAGAGATACCAATATAGCATAAATTATCATGCGCGATTTAAAAGCTCTTTCACAATTGCAAAGTGAAGTGACTAAATCAAAGTCGATTTGCTTTACAAGTCTAAACCGAAGGTAGGAGAATCAGCACTAGAACACAGAGCTCTTCGGTATACTCTGCCATATCACTACCGTCACCTACCCGTACGCGGCCGCACATCCAAGTGTCCAACACAATCTGAGTACATACATTTGTACTTGTACAACTAAACCAATGTCGAAAGAAAACCATCAGTAATTAAATACGATCTACATTTTTCTATTTTATTTTTTTCATTCTATAACTTTTTTAACTATACAATTGCGGTTTTCACTCCACTGATATTATAACACAATTCCACCATTATGTAGGTTACTATAAAATATGACGTTTCCACGATTCAAATATTGGTGGTAACAAAACAAATGGTATGCACTGAGTAGTAATATTACATCATGTGATAGAAAAATATCAAAATTGTAAAATGTAGCCACAATATATTTTATGTATCACTTTGGGCAAAGTACCCATGTGGCATGTCGAGTGGAAGAGAGAGCTGCACGACTTAAAATTGCGTATGACCTTTGTTCCCTTGTTGAAAAAAAAAAAGACCATTGTTTTATCATTTTATTTTATGTATTATTTTGAAGCCAATAATATGTGTATTGGAAAACACCTTATATTAAAATGGTGTTAACATATTTAAGTTGGAAAAATGTTAAGGTTTTTATTATTCCACCTATTGACAGTATTATGATAAGTTGTCCATTCGCAGCATTGCTAACAGTTGAATCCATATATACAAAAGGAGAAATAAATAACATCCAAAAGATATTCAGCCACCAGAAAAAAAACATCCAAAAATAGAAAAGAAGAAAAATATTACGTGGTTGGGGTGGGCTGAATTAATGTGCACAGCCCAAAGACAGTGCATGTGTTTTTGAGTTCTCATCAAATTTTTGCATTTCTCCACCTAACGCGTTTCTTCTCTTGACTCAGCTAGTCACATTACACGTTACTTAACTTATTTACACACTTCTTTGTATAAACATTGACCTACTTTAATATTATTATTTGTAATCACAATTAAGTCAGTTAACCATAAGGATACAATAATTCATTTTCAAATCTCAAATAATAAAACCCAAATTTACTTTTGTTTTTAGTTTTCCTAGGGTTGTGTGAAAGTAGAAATCTCTTACTGAGTTTTTATTTTTCACCAATTGATAGACTGTTTTATGATCAATCGTTTATCGAAGATTTAGAGTACTAGATATGCTTAATTAATTTTCTAAGATTTTCCAAAAAGACAGTGTTGAGTATAAATTTTTTATTATCCAAGAATCTTTTAGAGTTTCTACGTATTCGTATCTTCCACCATATAATATTATTGACTGATATTGGTGCTGACAACCATATGATTGCTTAGCAAAAATTATCATTTAGGAGATTATTTTTCGTAGGAGAAATAACTTTCTCATTTAAGCATCTGAAATAAAAATTTTAGTATTCATAATAGGAATTGTGTGTCTAAACAATAAATTTAGAAAAAAATTAATCAAAGTAAAACATGACATCAGATTCAAATAAAAATAGTATAGATTTACTACATTACTTCGATCACAAGTTGTAAAAAATGTACACGCAAATCTCTTTGTAAACGAGAAATTTCACAAGAAAAAAGATTCGGACATTTTGAAGGTAGCAAGAAATGGAATAATTCGTTGATTCCCTCCAATCAATTTTATTATTTTAATCTATTTTATTTATTAAAAAAGCTGGGACGAAAATGGCGATCAATTTGGTAACCGCCTCTTTTATATTAGAGGACCTCTTCTCTCTCTCTCTCTCACAGATAAAAAGGAAAGAACAAAAAATAAACTTTGCTTTTTTTTTTTTCTTCTTTTAACGAACGAACGCACTATAAAAACCAGAGCCACGTGATTCGTTCTACGCTTGACTCATCAGAAGAGAGATCATTGATTGTAAAATTCAATTTCCGAAAAAATCATTCCTTTCTTTAAAAAACACACAAAATTAGGGTTATTGTTTTGTATTTTGGGGGTAATAATTAGCTCTCTAAACCACCACCTCCACATTGGTTTAATCAAATTCGATTTTGCTCTTCCGACACAGAGATTCATCTTGATTCGTTGCTCTTCTGTCCCAATCGGTATGGCTTTCTCTCAAGTTAAAAGCATAAGACTTTTGGGATGATGTTGCATGTTGTTGTTATGTAGCTTTTCTTGAAATTCGAATATGTTTGTGTTGATAATAAAGTCAGAGTCTTTCTTTATCTTTGTGTTAGTATTGAATTAAAAGATCATCTATTGATGTCAAAAGGTTATCTCTTTTCTTTCTGTTTTTGCCATTTCAAGATTGTTTAGCATAAAAGTCACACAGGGTTGCTTATTCTGGCTTCGACTTGGGCTCTGTTGTGAACATTTCTGTGTGATTGGTAGGTTCTTGATTCAAGTGTTTTCACTTTGGTGTCATATATGAGTTTGCTACATGCTAACTAATAAGGTAAAACTGAGGAAATTAAACAACTTCAGGTGGTTTCTGTGTTGATTACATCTCTTGCATACAATCATTATGAGGAATGTTGAGTTCCTGGCTAACTATATGATAGGTGATTTTGAGTTATTGGTTCTTGCATACAAGCTAGTTCTAGTACCAGTGATGAATATTTGGAATTCAGGGATCGATGGTTCTTATGTATCAGACAACAGTTTAGATTCTCCTCTTAGTGAATTTGATTTGATGCCATTAATCTTATCTTGTTATGTTCGGCACTTGTTTAATTCAGGATGTTGTTATTGGATATTGAAGTCCAATAACTTTGTGATTGCTTTATTAAAAAACATAGTTCATGGATACTGTTACATTAGTGGATCACACTGTGCTGAATATATTCTTATTCTGTTTTTTTGTTTCCTTAGGCACAAGGTTTTGTCTGCTGAACTAGAAATCGGAAGCCCAAAGTTATTTATTAACTGTCATCAAGAAATTCAAGGAAGAAAGTTATAGGAATCACATGCCATGGTCTCTGACAACCATTCTGCTCGTTTATTAAATACCCTCAAAATGGAGAGGGTCAGAACGATTCTAACCCATACTTACCCTTACCCGCATGAGCATTCACGTCATGCTATCATTGCTGTGTTTCTCGGCTGCCTATTCTTTATTTCTTCGGATAACATGCACACCCTCATCGAAAAGTTTTCAGTCAAGTGGTGGTTAATGTATGCGTGCTTACTCGGATTTTTCTACTTCTTTTCTTCTCCATTTATTGGGAAGACTATCAGACCAAATTATTCAAACTTCAGTCGATGGTAAGCAACTGTTAGTTTCATTCTATCTTCCTACGTAACACCAATATTCAGTCTTTAAAGCTCTTAGCTCTTTTATTTTTTATTGTGTAGGTACATTGCCTGGATTTTAGTTGCTGCTTTGTATCATCTTCCTAATTTTCAGTCAATGGGTTTGGATTTGAGGATGAATTTGTCCTTGTTTTTGACAATCTACATATCATCAATAGTCTTTCTTGTTGTCTTCCACATTATTTTTCTTGCCCTTTGGTATGTTGGTCTTGTTTCTCGCGTGGCTGGAAGACGCCCAGAGATCTTAACCATTCTTCAAAACTGTGCTGTAAGTTCACCATCGTCAGTCCCGCACAGTAAAGCCACTTATTTGCTTATCGAAAAGTATTGTCTTTCGTATAAGAATTCATTGTCTTCATGTTTCCATCCGTGCAGGTTCTTAGTATAGCTTGCTGTATCTTCTACAGCCATTGTGGTAATCGCGCTATTCTTAGGCAAAAACCTCATGAAAAACATTATTCGAGCTGGTTTTCTTTCTGGAAAAGAGAACATAGGCACAATACGTGGATTGCACAATTCATTCGTATGAATGAGCTGAAAGACCAAGTGTGCTCGTCGTGGTTTGCTCCAGTTGGATCTGCAAGTGACTACCCACTGTTATCCAAATGGTTCATCTACGGAGAGGTGTTTCTTTTTAAAACTGTTCTAGTGAGCTGTGATTATGTTTTGTTGGTTCACCCTTTGATCTTTATCATCTTTAACTTATTATTTTCAGATTGCGTGCAATGGGTCATGTCCTGATTCATCTAACGAAATTTCTCCCATATACTCGTTGTGGGCCACATTTATTGGTCTTTACATTGCCAACTATGTAGTGGAGAGATCGACAGGGTAAGTTGCATATCTCCACATGACCAACTTTGGTCTTACATTCAAATGGCATGTTTTATCTAAAAGTTTTGCTATGCTGTTTAGATGGGCTCTGACACACCCTCTGTCAGTCGACAAATGTGAGAAGCTGAAGAAGGAACAAATGAAACCAAATTTCTTAGATATGGTTCCTTGGTATTCAGGGTACGTCAATGCCAAACTAATATTTCTCTTTCTGCTTCCATTGTTTCTATTGAGGCGAATAAACGATGAAAGCAGGGCACTTGATCAGTTGCTGACTTCTCTAATTATATATTTCAGAACATCGGCTGATTTGTTTAAAACTGTGTTTGACCTCCTCGTATCAGTGACGGTATTTGTTGGCCGCTTTGACATGCGGATGCTGCAGGTATACTTTATTTGTTTATGATATGATATGATCAGGCCACTCCTCTTTCTGCGGCCAGACATATAGGATAATTGCATTTTAATGTTGTCGCTTATTTCCTTTTTGAAAAATCCTTAGGCTGCAATGACTAAATCTTGTGATGGAACCAAGAGGGAAGAACTTTTATATGACCACCTTGCTAATAAGGACAAATTTTGGTTTGATTTTATGGCGGATACTGGTGATGGTGGAAATTCATCATATTCTGTTGCGAAACTTCTTGCTCAACCTACTCTCGAAGTCGTGATGGATGGTGAATCTCGACCATTACCTCGTGGGAATTTACTGCTTATTGGAGGAGATCTTGCGTAAGTGCTTTACACATTCTCTGTTATTTTCACACATTCTCTAGTTTTTGGCAGTTCTAAATGTAACCGTGGATTTTTTTCAATGATATGTCCCAGATACCCCAATCCATCAGCGTTTACATATGAAAAACGTCTCTTTTGTCCTTTTGAGTATGCGCTCCAGCCTCCCCATTGGTATAAAAAAGACTCTATTGCTGTTGACAAGCCTGAATTACCCGAGGGAGTTAAAACTCTAAAGGATTATGATGGTCCTCAATGTTTTCTCATCCCTGGAAACCATGGTGAGTTCTAGGTCCCACCTTCAATTTACCTTATAGTTAATTTATTGTTCACATCCTTACTTTGGTTTCCTCTGCCATTTCCTCTTACTATAGCGTTTTCTTTATTATATTGTAGACTGGTTTGACGGACTCAATACATTCATGAGGTATATATGCCATAAGAGTTGGTTAGGCGGCTGGTTTATGCCCCAGAAGAAAAGCTATTTTGCCCTGCAACTACCTAAGGGATGGTGGGTGTTCGGTTTGGATCTTGCACTTCATGGTGATATTGATGTCGACCAGTTTAAATTCTTTTCTGAATTGGTCAAGGAGAAGGTAATTGTGAATCATTTTACTTTCCTACGCTTTATAGATTTCTTGACGCTATGCAATATTTTTCATCACATACTCAAAGTTCTACCATTATTTTGTTAACGACTTAGTATATACTATGTTACTCTGGAATAAATTGACGACGTCTTTAGTTTCTGAAGTACTCTCCTAACAAATGGTTCAGGCTAATTTAGTGGATTTGTCTTTTCAACTACTCAATTTTCATTTTGTTGCTTATGTAAAATAAATATTTTCACATCTAGGTTGGGAAGGATGATGCAGTGATCGTAATCACGCATGAACCAAGCTGGCTTCTTGATTGGTATTGGAGCAGCCATACAGGGAAGAACGTGAAGCATCTGATATGCGACGTTTTGAAATACAGGTGTAAACTTAGAATGGCAGGGGATTTGCATCATTTTATGCGACATTCAAGTACTCAGTCAGATGGACCTGCTCATGTCGAACATCTTCTTGTAAATGGTTGTGGAGGTGCTTTTCTGCATCCCACCCATGTGTTCAGCAAATTTTCAAAATTCTATGGAGCTTCCTATGTAAGCAAGGCTGCCTACCCTTCTTTTCATGATTCAAGCAAGGTAGACTTTTATTTCTCCAGTCTCTTATCACTAACTTGCCTTCCTTTCTATGCATTCCAAAGTTATATGGTGTTTCGTGTTGTTTGCAGATTGCTTTGGGGAATATTTTGAAGTTCCGGAAAAAGAACTGGCAATTCGATTTTATTGGTGGCATTATATACTTCATCTTGGTTTTTTCATTGTTCCCTCAGGTGCGTTATAAGCTCGATTGTCAAACAGTGCACAACATCCAGCTATAGATAGGGAAGCTTAGTTGGTCTCTTATATGCTGTAGCTGGTTTTCTTTTATTTGATGATTGAATATATGTAGATTTTCTTTTTCCTTGAGAGCTATCATGCTCACAAGAAATTTGCTCTCTCATTCTTTGTCGTTCCTCATTGGTTTCAGTGTAAGCTAGCTCACATCTTACGAGGTGATTCGTTTTCTGGTCACCTGGAGAATTTCTTAGGCACAGTTTGGAGCGCCTTTGTGTATGTGATGGAACAATCTTACGTGTCGTTTACGGGTGTCCTGATGTTGCTGATCACTGCAATCATATTTGTCCCCTCAAAAATATCTCGGAAGAAAAGGGTGATAATTGGAGTTCTTCATGTTGCTGCTCACCTGATGGCAGCTCTGATTCTCATGTTGATGTTGGAGCTGGGCATAGAAATCTGTATTCAACACAATCTCCTTGCAAATTCTGGTCAGTTTCCATTCCATATGTAGTTGGTTGGGTTTTATGAATCATTACAATGTCATTACGGCAATGGATTATAAGTGACTCTGTGCATTGGTCTGTGACTCAGCCATTGATTTATTTTGTGACCCTTTTGTTCACACAGGGTATCATACATTGTATCAGTGGTATAAATCAGTGGAAAGCGAGCATTTCCCCGACCCTACTGGCCTTCGAGCCCGTATTGAACAATGGACGTTTGGCTTATATCCCGCATGTATCAAGTATCTTATGTCAGCATTTGATGTTCCTGAGGTAATTACCGTACTGTGTTTTTGTGTCTATTTCGATAAACCGAAAATCCAATTTTGAAAAATCGACACGTGTGGTTTAACATCAGGTGATGGCGGTTACCCGGACCAACATTTGCAAAGAAGGAATGGAATCGCTCTCCCGGAGCGGAGCTGTTATTTATTATGCTTCTGTCTTCCTTTACTTCTGGGTGTTTTCAACCCCTGTGGTGTCTTTGGTGTTTGGAAGCTACTTGTATATCTGCATCAACTGGCTTCACATTCACTTTGATGAAGCTTTCTCTTCACTCCGCATTGCCAATTACAAATCTTTCACCCGTTTCCACATCCAGAAGAATGGAAACATCGAAGTATTCACTCTCGCGGTTGATAAGGTAAATTTGTGGAAACTCTTTCTGGATCCTGTCATTGTTTTTGTTGATTTCGTAGTTGGTAAATGAATATGTTTAAGGATCTCTAACGAGAAGTGTGTATATGATATGGGTTTAGGTGCCAAAAGACTGGAACCTGGACAAAGATTGGGATGCAGAGCCGAAACATAGTGGGGTGATGAGCCACAAGAGAAAGTTTCCAAGTAAATGGTGTGCATCAACACCGCAACAAGACCCTGTTGCTACCGTGAAAGTAGTTGATTATTTCGTTATTGATAGATCACAGAAACAAAACGGAGAATGTTAGATATGGATCAGATCTTCGCTGATCCTCTATTGTTTCCCTCATTTGTATAAATTTAGAAATGTAATGTATGTAGCCCCTCTGCTTGTTTGCGATGAATGGAGATTGATGAAACATATTTGTTTTGATCATAGTTAATCTAGGTTAATACAAATATATAAAGAAATTATTTTATTGTGTTTTTGGGGTTCTAAGTTACAAATGACTGGCAGTCTCGCACAACATTCTCTAATACGCTACAAAGTAACTTTGCCTGTCTTTCTCTCACATTCTTTTAATCATACAACAATTTTTATGCTCTCAATCAAGCCTTATGTTAATCTTAAGAGCCTTCCTAATATTACAGATCAAGGGAGACAAAAAAAAAGTAGAGTGGATGGCTCAAGAAAAGATTAAAAAGGTGATAACAATAAAGATCTCGGCCTGTGATTGGGCATTTTTATGAAGAAGGTGCGTATTCTTGGATGGCTGTTGCTAACTTATCCCTAGCCTCTGCTGTCTTTGTCCTTATCAGAAAGGTCCTAGGTTTTACATTCTCGTTGGAATCCTCCTGTTGCAAGTAAGCTAAATCAGCGACAGTACAAACCACCATAGAAACGCTCAAGAAAAAAGCTGCAGTGGTTTTTATTTACCGAGGAATGGAATATTGCAACAAGTGCGTTCTTCTGTGCGCTCGTCTTGATTCCATTGTACAATAAAGCATTCAGAAGCAGTTTCCCCACCTGACAAGAAAAAAAGGTTTATAATGTTGAGAATCTGTAGACCAAGTTGAATGTAAAGTGTCTGTGACTGAATCATACATCATTTCGGACAAGAATTGTGGGTTTTGATTCTTTTGTTCCCTTGTCGACGCCTTCTTTGCATTTTATGTAGAGATTCCCAGTTCCTTTATCTTTCCATGTACCTTTATCTGTTGGGTCATTTGACTGCATAATAACATTAATACAAACGTTATCATCAAACGATTACTACGGTCATCAGCAAAAATAGAGACATCAAAGGTACCTAAAGAAGAGACACAGAGAGAGAATCAATTCTTTTAGAAGCCCTATGACACCTTAGAGGACTTTGAGGATGAAGGTTGATTAGGAAACAATATTTCCGTCACTGACAGCTTTAGTGGTTTCAAAAATACATGATGCTATATCCTCGTCACGGTTATTCATATTACGTCACTGAAGTTATATTAATGAACTGATAAGTATTTGGAAGAACATCGCGAGTGCTGCTACTGAACAAAGCGAAGAATTATGTAGATCCGGCAGAAAGATGACTTCAAAGTTTACAGATAACAAATACCTTGACATAAAGTTTGCATTTGACTTCATGAACCACAGCAACACCCTTCTCTTCAGTCTTTTTGACAGATGGGCTGCTCGGTTGAGGTTGTTCACCTTCTGCAGAGTCAAAACAATTCGATGTTTGAAACCCCATTACGCCTCGACATTTGTAAGTTGAACTTGGGCAATAGATATATTAAACAGATGACAATCTTGGTATGAAATGAGGTTGCAGTGGTAAAAACTCACCATCCTCTGCATCATCTGGAGAATCTCGCTTTGCTGGTATGGACACTGGAGTAACTAATTCCCGCAAACAAGGAAAGTAGAGGTTAAGTCTTTGAGATAAACTATTGTCTTAGAGATACAAAGCTAATCAATGACAAGTCCAAAAAAGTGCATTCTGCTAATGGGAAAGTAGATACCTCCAGGTGAAAAAGGGTTTGGATTATTAGACACTGAGAAAGAAGGTTGGCTATTAGAGATTCCTCCGAAAGAGAAAGAAGCTTGGCTATTAGAGCTATTAGAGATTCCTCCGGAAGAAGGTTGGCTATTAGAGATTCCTCCTGCTTGACTGCTGGAAAATAGGCTTGGTGGGCTGCTTTTGACAAAACCGAACTGTGCACTAGTAAAAGATCCGGTTTGGCTATTGGATGCTAAACCAAATGAACTGCTGGAGAATAGTCCAGGCTGGCTTGAAAACGAACCAGACTGACTACTGGAAAAATTGGAAGATTGGTTGCTTGAGAAGGGCGCAGGCTGATTGCTTGAGAAGAGCGCCGGTTGACTGTTTGAAGCAAACAGGCTGTTGTTTGAAACTGATTTAACGTCGTTATTCTTCACTTCAGCTACTAATTTCTTCTGTGGTTCACGAGATTCAGGGGATACATTCTCCCCCTTTCCCTTATTTTCTTTTAACCAGTTGACCACATCTTTAAACTTTTCCTGTACGAGAACCGACACGAAGTAGAAAAATTGATGAGGTAGTGGACTATATCAAAGTTTTACCACAATACAAGCAAGTGACTCAAAGAGTTAGCTACTTTATCCTTTCAATATAAATGGACATCGAAACTAAAGACATAAAAGAAAACGAGCATTCTTGATGAGTCCATCGATGTTCGAAACAAAACCATCCTAAAGAAGGCTATGTTCATTTGAGAAAAGGAAGCCTCTTAATTACAGCGTTTAGAGAGGTACAGTCATGTAATTGGAGAATTTACCAGAATGTTCGAAGCATGGCTAATGTAGTCATTCATCCCATCTTCCCAAAGTTCATCAGGATGATTCTTCAGCTGCATTTGCACCCAACTGTTTGTGTTTTTTTTTTTTTACATTTAAGCATAAACAATTTAATCTCCAAGGTATAAACATATATCCAACAAGTAAGAAAACAATCTTTGTCAATAACACAACTGTTCACCTTACAAATTGGTTATTAAGAGCTCTCACATGCTTCCTAGCTAACTCAGCCCTCTGTTTATCCAATGATGCCGACGGTAACGAACTCTGCTGCATAGATGCAGCATTCTGTGTACCAAACAAGGATCCTTCCACTGGTTTTGCATTCTTAAACTGCACATTCTCTTTCAAAATTAGCTCTCAAAAGTAAAGCCAAAACAAATAGCAGCTCCAAGTAGATGTAATAAACCCACACAATCAAATTGTGCATTAGGCAGTAAACTTAAACTTAAACTCAAAATCTAAAAAACCAAAGCAACTTTCTGAACTTGAGTACACAATGCCCACATTAAAAAAGATTCCGACTTTATTCATCATTCACCCAAACGTGATTGAAATTTAGCTAAAACTAATAATCATCAATTAACCCACAAAGAAATTACCAAAAAGTTTCAATTTTTTATCTTCAAACCGGAAACAGAGAATCCACTCAATACTGAATCTAACGAGATTCAATTGACAGAAGAAAGAAAGTAAAAAAAAAGCTCACGGGAGATTCATTGGCTTCTGACAACGATTCAGAAACAGCGGCGCGTTTGAGTCCCCTCATGATGATTCAGTCGCGGCGGAAGGAGAGAATCGGAAACAACGACAAATTAAAGGAGGCAGCTGCTAAAAGGGGGAAATTTTATTTAGGGTTTATTGTGTCTTTCTTCAAAAATAAAAAATAAAATTATTCTTTAGCAATAAAAACGTTTAAAAGAGAAAGATGCCCTTTTTCCCAGGAAATATGCTTCTTTTAAACAAAAAAAAAAAAATATATATATATATATATAGTGGAAAACCTAATCATACCAAAAAAAAAAAAATATCTACTACTAAAAAAAACAGAAAAGGTTCTATTTAGGATGATTTCATACCATATTTGCTAACCTATAGAGTCGAAACTCATGTAGATTTGTCCGACCAGAGACATGTTACATGTTAATCGGTGGAAGGGATTTTTATGACTATCAATCAAATCAATGACACGTGGACATCGTTTTATCGGATTTTACATTTTATTTTCGAGAATACGGTCTTTTTGTCTATAAGAAGTTCATCTTCTTGGAAGGCATTCACATCCCGTAGTGAAATTGTCCCGGCCGGTCCTGAATGGCATTTGAATTGGTGTATTCGGTACCAATGACTTAAATTATGGATGGTTTACCAACGAATGACAATCAGTGTTGTGATTCTGTAGTTGAATCAGACACTAGTCTTGAGTGACATATGATGATGGTCCGATTATGTATTTCTATTTGTTGTACAATTTTATGCACATTTATTCTTGGACTTTAAACGGCTTTAGGGCTACGATCCCGATCATTACCTGAACATTAGTATTTTGCAAAAACATATTTCAATTCAGTTTTTATTCAAATTTATACCTGAATTTCCTTTAACCTGAATTTTTCATACATCATCGTTAAATCACTAACAGAAACTTTAATCACAGTTAATATAATCTTTGACTACAGAAAATAAGAGATTAAAAAATACAATTAGATGATTAAAAAATAGAGTTAGATAATTAAAAAACCATTTGACATAAAAGAAAAAAATATATAAAAACTATTTGATTAAAGCAGACGACACCCCTTCTCTTCCCGACGACGACATAGTTCTGGGTTCTCTTCTGTTTCTTGTTGGGTGAAGAAGATTATTAAGTATCCATGTCTAATTTGGCTTCAGGTGTGTAGTTGAACCATCTAATCTCTTCTTTTCACTGATTCAATTTTGTTTGGAGAAATTGAAAATCGATTTGATTCTATTGTAGCGAGTGCAAATTGGCGACGACGTGTTGGTATAATGGAGAAAGGCATGCCGACAAAGTGTAAGTGTGGTGCACCTTATGTGATTAAGACTTCAACTACAGTTGAAAAACCAGGAAGGCTGTTTCACTGTTGTCCTTATAGCATCTCCAACCCATTACTATTTTTTTTCTCTATAATAGCATTTATAGGTAAAAGTGCTTCATCCCACTTCTATTTTTTCCTCTATAATAGAGATTTCTATTTCTTCCTCTAAAAAATTTAAAGTTTGATATTATAGAGGAACACATTGGAGCAAATTTCACTTCTATTATAGAATTTCTCTATTTTAGAGATAAAAATAGCAAAATACATTGGATATGGTCTTATAGATCACAAAGATTAGTAAAAATTACATAATTCTGGTTAACACTTTTGAAAGACATGGAATTGAGTCATGGTTTTGTTTTAAAGGATCCAAATCATTTGTTCAAGTGGACTGATGAATCAGTTGTATAGGAAATTGAAGGGATGAAAGATATGGTTGGAGACTTGAAATATGAGCTTAAAGATGATATAAAGACTTTAGAACTGGAGACTCAGACTTGGGAAGCTGTTGTCAGAAACTATGAGAAGAAGATATAAGAAATGGGAACCATTGTGGTTGGATATGAGAAGGAGATGGAAGATTTGAAGTTGGTGGTCAATGAGTTGGAGAGTAAAGTAAAGGATTGTGTTGTTGAGCTCAGAAGCTTGAAAAACATATTCGTGTGTGCATTTGGCATGATTGTTGTCTACTATTGTATCAAAGCATAGTTTGTTTCTCATGTTAGCCTATCTTTTTCATGCTTTGTAATGCAATTATGCATCAATTCAGACTCTTTTGGATCAAATATTCAGCTTTTTTTCAGTAACAAAAGACCAAATAAAAAAACAACATAATCCTTCTTTGTTGCAAGTTACAATGACAGAAAACAAGAGGGATCCCGAAAACAAGACAATAATGACCATAAGACATCAACGAGCATAAGCAATCCATGAAATCAAGGAAACAACAACCATAAGACATCAACGAGCACAAGCAATCCAAAGCCGCAAAACAGAATACTGGTCATCCCTAAATCACAAAAAACATCCTGCACAAGACATAACAAAACAATACAATCAATACAAAGCCATCACATTTGTAAGGAACTCGCACATAACCAAGACAACAACAGTCACCTTCCGAATAATCACATTTGTAATAAAATCACATTCGTAAAGAACCAAGATTGTACCTGAATCAAGCAGGAGATGTTTGTGTTGGCTTACTTTGACTTGGTCCTTCCCCATCGTGAAGTGAAGCAGATTCTGCTACATCATTTGATCTCTTCTGCTTATAGATCTTTCTAGGTTTATTTGGAACTCCTCCATTTGAACACCCAACAGAGTTATGACCAGTTAAACCGCATCAATAGCAATGGACAACCTTAAATTGTCTGCTAACTTTTTTCCCCTTTTTTGGAGACTCGATAATGAACTTCTTCCGTTTCTCTGAGTTTCTTTTTCGGCCTTTATTAACCTCTCTTATGCTTCTTTGACTTATGCTTACTCAGATCAATGCGAACCATCGTTTGTCTCCTCATGGTCTCCAACATCTCTACCAAAGGTAAAGCTCGTGCTTTTTCAAGTACACTGTTGTAGGACTCATTAAAATTGTTGAGTGCATCTTCACAAGTAGATGTGGTCTTGAAATAAACCCAACTACAGCTTTTTGGATTCCTCATCATCAAATCTTGATAAATATTGATGTCATATTCCTCCAATTTCTTTAGTGCGAGCTTGCAGTCTGCCTTATTGAAACTGTCTGCAATTGCCCAGAATTTTTTTTTCATTTGAGGCTTCTTCGGATGGAGCTTTTTCAGATTGCCATAAACATGTCTTGCACATTTTCATGCTCCACATGTGGTAATTCCATGTCAACAGCCTTAACTAATCCCTGAAAAAATTGACAAACATCTCTTGAGACAATTAATCAAGTCAAGAAGATATTAGATGTTCACTTCACTTACTTTCTGTTTATCCGAAACAAGTGTAAACCTAGTACCATCTCCAAGATCTAAATCATATTTCAGCTTCTGAATGAACCATTGCCAACTATCAGTGTCTTCTACTTGAACAACGCCCCCATGCAATAGGAAAGATTTGGTTATTTGCGTATCTTCCCACTGCCGCAAGTAACTGCCCCTTCGAAGTAGATTTCAAGAAACAACCATTTATTCCAAATATTGGTCTGCAATGCTGAATCCATATACTCATAAGGCTTTAAAACACACATAGAAGCTTTCAAAATTTTCAACGCCATCATCTGCATTTGATGTTAATAAATCTACAGTTAACCCTGGATTTATCCTGTATATTAAAAATTAGATCCATACCAATCGTTTGATTTTTGAATAATAAGTTTTGTAAATTTACCTGAGAATGTGTCATTTGTAGTCTTTAATCCGTGCACATTGTTCTTCAAATTCCTGGTCCAACGCTTTTTTCTTAGCTTTTCTACAAAGATCATGTGATACTACAAAACTGTAATGGTGCTCAATTATGTCTTGAATAGCTTTCGACATCATCTTAAAATCGTTTCTGATCTCGTTTAGAATCAGATTAGCAATGACTGTTTTTGTTAGTAGCTTGCAGTAACCATCAAGGGTACAACTATGGTCCTTTTGAAACGTTTTAACTAGCCACATTCCCACGGATTCTTCATATGAACAATAAATTCTCCAGTTACACGGAACTTCACCTTTTACTGCACATTTTGCTTCACTATTCAGAGATCCCCATCGTGTGTATTTTACATTCCATCCTCCTTTCAATGTCTCAGTCTGCTCTTCTTCACAGTCATAAACAGGTGGAGTGTCTCGATCAGCCTCATTTGCCTCCTCTTCATCAACAAATGAAGCTACAATTTCTTCAATGCGTGCAGTCGGATTGATAGTATTATCAACTCTATCCTCAGTGCAAGTGTTTCCAGCTTCCTCTTCTTCGCCATGATCATCCTCTTTCTCCATGTGAATTTCAACAACTCCAGTCCATGGTGCAGCTCTACACATATTCTCAAAGTTGGGTGATCCATCTGTCAAAATCTTCAGCTCTTTTGATTCTTCAAAAGGCAGTTTATACCATACCCTTTGCCCATACAACTCAACATCTGCTGCCATTAATCCTCTAACAAAGATTGAGGAGCAGTTTGGATGGATTCCGCTTGCTTCATACAGGATTCTTTAATAAATTTTTTAAAATTTTGTTTTTTATCAACGACAGAGTAGAAGAAAGACATAGCCGATGTCGTCGAGGTCTGAAAGAGAGGGCAAAATAAAACATTGTCGTCTGCTTTAGTCAAATAGTTTTTATTATTTTTTTGTCAAATAGTTTTTTAGTTATCTAACTCTATTTTTAATCATCTAATTGTATTTTTAATCTTTTATTTTATGTAGTCAAAGGCTATATTAGCTGTGATTAACGGTTTTGTTAGTGATTTAACGATGATATATGAAAAACTCAGGTTAAAGGATGTTCAAGTATGAAATTTGAATAAAACTGAACTAGAGTATGTTTTCGATCAGGACGGTGGACCAGAGTTGAGACAGGAAATGGTCGTTTACCCTTATTTGGAAATTAAAAATATAATAATATAACTTTTAAAATTAAAAACTAGTTATATTGACTAATGGAAAGTTGTTAGTAATCCTTCGTTTTGCGTTTGTATTGAAAAAATTAATGATAATGATGATATATGTTATTTTTTTAACAGACAATATATTATTTCTATTTTAATCTAATATAACATGAATTTAGAATTTTACTTAAAACATATAGTAATTTCATGTACAGAAATTAATTTTTCGGATATATACTAATTGACATAGTACTATCAAATAGAGTTATTATCAATTAAGTTTACCACATAATTTATGTTTGAGGTTGATGGTAAATTGCTAGTAATAGAATAGCTAAAAAAAAATGTTCGAACGTCAGAGGAAACCAACTGAAAACATGAGAATATGATAATGGTATGGGTGATGATGATTAAATTA
>KE154730.1:9128-19756 GCA_000411075.1 Sisymbrium irio | reverse complement strand
TATTTATATTTCTAGAATTTTACTATCATTTTATTAAATTCATAAAACATATTTGTAATATTTTGAAAATAGTATAGGTAAAAATGTCAGATATTATTAATTTTCAGTAATATATTTCTATTTATAGAAAATGTTAAATTTATTTTATTAAGTAAATATATGAAAATATAAACATAAATAATGTAAAAATGTGACTTACGATCCAAATGTTATCAACATATGCATTTAAAAACCACCCAAATAACTAACTTCCTGATTCAGAATCAGTGAAGAATTTTCCTCTATGAACAAAAAATTGACGGAATATACAACGCCTGGAAACAATTTGAGAAAGGTTTCGTGAGATTTTACATACCAACGAGATTCTGTTTCGATCAATCACATGAATCAGAATTGAAATCTGGGTAGAGAGTGACACTTTTGATTAAGTCTATAGATACTTGTTTTTCCCGCAGTTTGTGTTCATCCGCTGTTTGTTTTTACTTTTTTTCTTCAATTGTTTTTTTTTCTTTTTTGGCATAAATGTTCATCAAACATTTCAGTTTTTCAAATACCATCTCATGAGGTGGTATTTTGATCTACAAAACATTAACTAGAAATCATATCTCAAATTCTTAAAAACAAATTTTGATGTATTTTATTAATCAAATCCCTTTTTTTAATAAGAAGGGATTTAAGTGAATTTTTATAAATGATTGATACAATAAGTTTGGATTTAAAACAGGTTTTATAAATACTAGATACAATAAACTTGGATTTAGATCAGTATTTATAAATACTAAATCCAATAAGAGAAGATTTGAAAAAATCCAAAAATTCTGTGAAATTCATGATCCAATAAACCCCCTTTAAATTCACACAACATAAATATTACAAACATAGAAACATATTTGTAATATTTTGAGATATAATAGCTAAAAATGTGAGATGTCATTTATTTTTAATAAAATATTTATATTTATAGAGAAAGTTAAATATGTGAAAATAAAAAAATAATTAAAATAATAATAAATTTTTTAATTATGGAAATTATATAAAATGAGTGTGGAATTATTTATAGTTTGTAATAAAATGAGTGTTCCAAAAATGCTAGAGGTTAAAAAGCATGATGGGGTTGTAACATTTTCTGAAACTTTCCTGCAATGTGATTTAATGAAGATAACAAGAAATCTAGAAGAATATATGATCAAATAGCAATGTGTAATTAAAATTAACCGTTTTACAGTTAAAATGACCATCTTCTTACTGATTTACAGTTGAATTGCGTAGCTCGAGACGCATCACAATTGAAGAATACAGTATATTCGAAGACTTGATCACAAAAATCGAGCAGCTGGCTCTGCTTTGCATTGATCATTAGATTAAGTGGAAATCATACTTCCACTTCAAGCCCAATAATCAGTAGATACGGCCTAAATAATTTCAACCTCATATTCAGCCCCAATAAACTTAAATAAAGCCCACTAAAATATTTACCATACCAGCGATTAAAAAAAAAGTTTATACACTAAAAATAAAAAAGGATTTCGGTAATTTACATATGGAATTAGATTTAAATCCATTCAATTTTTTTAAATGAAATGAATTATAAGAATCTAGCAAATATAAATAACACAAGATTTTAATTATTGTATTCAGATACTTAAATAAATAACGATAGATTTGAAACTTTTTTAATGATGAGATTGAAAATATTAAATTTTTAGATTGTTTAATCTAGCAAATAGTTTTTAGAAGATATCTCTCTCGTTACATCTCTTGAACTATATTAGACTAGAACAATCTTAGGACACACCAAACATTCTAGTTCTTTATGTTTATTTACGATTCGGCTCTAAGCCACATTGGATTCCTCTATCTTAAATACCAAGTCGTGATTCGTTTCAATATCTACTCGATTGGCAAACACAACAATGGTGTGTTATCATCTAGGGTTTTTTTCGTAAATTGATGTAAATTTTTTTTATCATTTTAAACAATTTTTTTTGAAAAAAATAATAATTTATTTTCTTATCAATAGATTAGCACTATTTTTAATTTTTAAAACTCACATATTTTAATTTTTATTCTATTTTAATTTATTTCTCCTTAAATAATACATAGTTACAGTAATATCATTAAAAAAGTTTACGAATTTGCTACCAAATAGACTTTTTCATCAAATAAATTTACGAAGAAGTGAAGCAACAGAGCTTTTTCAATAGATCTATTTTTCATCCCTAAATTTTTTTGACATGCTTATTTATTTTCCGACTGATTTTTTTTTGATCATATACTTATTTATTTTAAAACGAGTAACAGATTTAT
This sequence comes from Sisymbrium irio, assembly GCA_000411075.1. NCBI lineage: Eukaryota > Viridiplantae > Streptophyta > Magnoliopsida > Brassicales > Brassicaceae > Sisymbrium > Sisymbrium irio. Next base: position 17,449 of record KE154730.1, on the reverse strand, counting down.
TTGCTTTTGGCCATAGATTTTACATATTTTTAACAAATTTATAAGTTTTCCACAGATTTGTTTTATATTGACTATATATTTATTTATTTTAAACAGACTTAAACAAACTGGTGAATGTAAAATAAATCTGTTTAAATTGAATAAATTTGTAGTCAATATATAACAAATATGTGAAAAACTTAATAAATTTGTTAAAAATAAATAAATCTATGGTCAAAAGGAAATAAATCTGTTAGCAATGAACAAGTATGTTTAAAATAAATAAATCTATAGTCAACAAAAATATCAGTTGGCAAATAAATAAAGAGAAAATTTGTATGAATATTATCTATACTTTAATTAATTTAAAATATAACCTCTCTATTTATAATTTTGAAAACTAAATTTCTTAACATCTAAAATTATTAAAAACTCCACAACACATTAATAACATAATTTATTTAAAATATATATATTTATATTAATTTTGAATTCCCTTATTATTATTTATATATTTAAGAATATTTACACCATTTTTGGTGTGTAAAATAAAGATAAAAAATAATAATTACAAAAAAAACTTACAGATTCTTATCAATTGGATATTATAACAAAATCTATAAGTTGATAATAATTAATAGAATATTCTTAAGATAGAATCCTAATACAGATTTTCCTCTTTTAAAATTAAAATTAAAATTAAAATTTAAAGTATTGTTTATAGATAACAATATAAGAGTTAATAAATGTTAAATCAAAAGAATTTCTAAAACATTTGTGAATTCTTTTCATTTTATACAATGACACAAATTTTAATTTATGGGGAATAAATGATACATCAAAATTCATAGAATTTTGTGATGAATCAGAGTAAAATAAACAATAAATATATAAGTAAATATGTGCATATCTACCAATTTTAAAATAAATAATGAAGATATAAATAGATATGTGTATATTTAAATTTGTTCATAATAAAGATAATAAAAATATAATTATTACATGTTATATATATATATATTTAAATATTTTAGGAACTTTTAAATATATATATATAAATATTTATATTTTTCAAATATTCTTCTTTTAAATAATTTAATTTAAAAATTAAATAAAATTTTATCTCAAAATTAATAATGGATATTTATGTCTTTTTACTTAAGAATAAAGTTAATTTTCAAACTTTTAATTAGAGAGGTTAGTTCTCAAATTATAAAAGTTTTTCATAATGTAAATCAAACTCTCCCATAAATAAATCCATCAAGCAAATCTGGAGATCTATATATATAAAGTAAAATATACTATATTCTCCTTCATCCACCTCATCCCATGAGGTCTAAAATTTTGACACATTATCTCTTTTCATTTAATTAGTTTAATTTTTTTTTCTTTTTTCTTTTAAATCATATTTAAATTATCATTATAATTATTCATAGCATTTAATTAGAATATGAAAATACATGAAAATATATATGATGTATAATATTATCTATTTAAATATATTGGTAGTAATATTTTTGATTTAATCTTTAAAAAAATCTTAAAAAACATAATTTATATATAAATTTGAAAGACAACTCTTTTAAAAAACATAAAAAGTTTAAAAAGTTTAAGTTGTTTTTTTCATTTTTTTAAAGTCATACATAAATTCTCATTATAATTATTCATAGCATTTAAGTATAATATGAAAAGACATGATAATATATATGATATATAATATTATATATTTAAATATAATGGTATTAATATTTTTGATTTAAATTTTAAAACAATCTTAAAAACATAATTAATATATAGATTTGAAAGAGAACTCTTTTAAAAAACATAACTTAACAAAAAAGTTTAGAACAACATTTCTAAAAACATAAATGAATAATCTAATATTTATCATTTTTTATATAGTTTAGAAAAATAATTATTTTTAAACACAAAAAGTAAAAAACAATATAGTTTAGAACAATCATTACTTTTAAAACTTAGAATTCAAAATTTATGTAGTTTATAACAATCACTACTTTTAAAACATAGAAGTGAAAAAGAAAAATTACATATACATTAAAAAAAAAACTATATTTAACAGAAATATAATAAGAATAGAATTTTAAAATTAAAAAACTATCTCATTTGTGTTCTATAAAATTCACAAATATGAATAAAATAGATTGGAAGTGAAAAAAAAAATTAAAATTTGAGAAATATACAAAATGTATAAAATGGTAATAATAAATCAACACATGTAATGAAAATTGGGAGAACAAACAAATATAATTGAAAAGAAAAATACTATAAAAACAGATCTCAAAAGTTTTAAATAATATAAAATATAAAAAATAGAAAATAAATAATTATTTTTTAAAAAAATATATATAATAATAATAATCTGCGGGATACGTATAATTTTCTAGTGGAACAATAAAGAAAAATTTATTGCTCCATCTCGTAGATTTATTTGAAAGATCTATGAGTGTTTTACAAAATAAGACACTATATCTACATTTTATATCAAAATAGGTGCTTTCCGAAGATAGGGTGTTTTATGTGTGGACATGTCTGAGTTGGGTGGATACATTTGCGTGCCTGAGGTGTAATTATCTCCTGCTTAAATTTGGTTTCTCTTTTTATCCAAGGGCCCAGTTCCTAAATTTCGGTTACAGCCTAAATTTTCTAGGTATTGAACCGAGCTAAGGAGTACCCAGACTATGGATCGGAGTTGCGATTTGTCTGATCGAGCTGCCGTTATAGTGAAGTTCGCTAACCGCCAGATCATTGGCGAATTTTGGCAAAAGAACTCTTCCTAACTGGAAGAACGTAAACCATGTTGGTTCACTTTATGCATTAATCCTAACTGGAACCCTAACCCTAACCAATGGTTTAGCCCCTGTTTTAGACCATGGGCTTGTTCGGTGGTCCATCCAGACCATCTCAATGTATCATATGAATGATGTTCGTTTTTCCAAAAATGATTCATTCATATGGTCCAATTCAGATGGTCCATTTAGATGAGTTTCAAAATGTAGACAAAAATTTTAAACTCATCTTGATAAATAAAATTAGAGCATCTGGATAGAGATGGAGATGGTCAAGTATAACAAATGAAAAATATATCATTATTATCTAAATAACAAATGACATATATTCCTAAAAATTATATTTTCTGCTAAAATCGTAAAATTATGATCTTCCGTCAAAAGCATGAAACCATATATTTTTCCGCTAAAACTGCAAATTATGTTTTTCAGAAAAATCGTAAAACTAGTTTTTCGACCAAGTTCGCAAAATTAGATTTTCAGCCAAAACTGTAAAATCAATTTTTCCCAAAAAACCACAAATCAAGTTTTTTTTGCAATCAAGTTTTCCGTCAAAACCACAAAACCAAGTTTTTCTGTCAAAACCGCAAAATCAAGTATTTCCATCAAAACCGCAAAATCAAAATTTTCCAAAATCGTAAAATCAAAATTTTCCGTCAAAACCGCAAAATCAAAATTTTGCCAAAACCGCAAAATTAAGTTTTTCCGCCAAAACCGCAAAATTAAGTTTTTCCGCCAAAACCGCAAAATCAAGTTTTTTTGGCCAAAACCGCAAAATCAAATTTTTCTGCCAAAACCTCAAAATCAAGTTTTTCGTCAAAATTGCATAAAAAAGTTTTCTGTCAAAACCACAAAATCATAATTTTTGCCAAAACCGTAAAATCAAGTTTTTACGCCAAAATCGTAAAATTATGTTTTTCGTCAAAACCGCAAATTTACGTTTTACCACCAAAACTGAAAAATTAAATTTTTTCCGTCAAAACCGCAAAATCAAAATTGTCCATCAAAACCGCAAAATTATGGTTCCTGCAAAACCACAAAATTATGAATTTTAGAGTTTAAATATTTTTTTTTGCATTTTATATGAATTTTATGTGATTAAAATTAATTTAAAATTTAAAAATTTTGTGGTGATATGTAATTATAAATATATTTTAGATTAATAATTAAATTAATATGGTGATATGTAATTATAAAAATATGATTAGATAAACGTGTGGATGTTTTAGACATTTGTTTTATTGAGATTGTTGAGATGGAGATGGAATTTACAATTTAATAATCAACCAAACAAAATGTCTATCCAGATGATTGAATGTACAAAAATGAAACGAATGAAACAAATATCATCTAAATAGACCATCTAAAGGAAGTATCTGGATGGAGGAGTTGGATGGAAATATCAAATGGAAAAACGAACAGGGCTACATAGACTGTTTGAGAAGAAGTCAAGTGACAACCTACTGGTCCCAGTCTCGACTCACAACTTCCATCCTTGGTTTGCGTGGTCTCGGGTCTCAACTGGTTCTCACATCTATATGATTGACACAGACATCAGTGATGATATCTCTAGGGTCTTCTTCATGGACCGTAAGTCTCACACTTGACATGAAGCTCCAAACATGCGGATAGTCCGAAAGTGGGACGTGTTCTTAATGAGAAAATGTATGTGTTTGAAGGTTGTCCTTAGGGTTCCTCAGAGTCGAGGTTTTCGATCCTACAACTCAAATATGGGAGCATGTGGCAAGCCCTAGAGCAGAGATACTGGAGTTTCATATTAAAAAGCTTAGCCATTGAGGGAAAGCTTTACGTGTTTGGGGTTGATAAAAGTATGGTTTACAATCCCGAGGAACAGAAATGGGATGTGGTTGAGGAAGAGGATAAGGCTTATGAGTATGCTCTCTGTGTTTCTACTTGTGTGATAGATAACATTATGTACTGTTCTGCGATGTCTGGGATGCTCCAATGGTACGACCCCGAGGAAGATCGTGGAGTGTTTTCAAGGAATTAGAACTTCGTAAGTTACCGGAGCGTCGTAGTCGTGTTAAGTTGGTAGAATATGGTAGGAAGATTGCGGTTTTGTGGGAGAAGAAAATGCGTGGTATTGTTGGGTTTGACAAGAAGATGATTTGGTTGCTGTGATTGCGCTTGAAAGCCACAACATACAAGACATTTATGGGAAGATTAAGTGGTGTGATGTTGTGCTTACAGTCCCCAGGTCATGTCGTTTTGAGGAACTTATCACTGTTAATGTTTAATTGATGAAGGATGTTCCTCTGTTTATTTCTCTTATAAGCACTATGTTTTGGCATTCGTCTCAGTTACCTTTTGTTTTGCAAGACAACGTAATGCTTGCTATATACAACTAAAACGACTAAACGACGATTGTTTGATAACTTATAATCCCTCCCAACAAATATTCTTTCTTTTTTCTTGTATAGAACGAAGAAGATAAACAGATGAAAATTAAAAAGAGTTTTCTAAGCGGAAGACAAATGTAAGGCTGATATATATTAAGAGCTTAAACATTGCTCAGACAAGCTCAAGAAACAATGCTTCCTGCTTGCTGCTCAATCCGAGATCGTTCAGAGTTGACTCACTCTCTCCATCCCCAAACGCATGCCGAGGGTAAGGCCTCACCTGTTTCAATAACACACCAAAACTTAGACCCTGTACAATCTCAACTGATCGTAAACCGGCCCATCAAGTGCCGAACCGGTCAAGCATAAAAGATGCAGAAGTTTTACCAATCGGTAACTCTTGGGTTTTACCACTCTGGCAATGTCTATGAAGTCGAACAGAGACTGCAAAACAACGCCATGGACGGTAATTTATGCATATATAATTTGAGTAAATGCAATTGCAAAGTGAAAACGAATTTTTGGGAAAACTCACTTGGAGTTTGTCCGATCTAAGGAATCGGCGGCCACGTCGAGTTCCATCTGGCATCCTGACTAGAAGGGTAATAGCATTCTCTTCGTCTGCTTGTGGTTCCTTCGGTAGAGAGGCTTCTTTTGCAGCTAGTTGCCTCTCGAGCTCCTGCAACAATATTGAGAGGAAAACACCGTAATCAATAACAAGAGAATCGCCTTCACCATAATCAAGGTGCATATGATTTTAGTTGTTTGTTTGAACGCAGCGTTAGAAAGAGGTACCTGTTCCTCCTCGACTTTTCTTTGAGCTTCTTCTTCCTTTTTCTTTTCTTCCTCTAGAAAAGCCTTTCTAGCAGCTTCTTCCTGTAACTGACGTGCCTCAGCATCTCTAATGGATTGCAGTTCTTTATCTCTGTCCGCTTGCAGGGATGCAAGATACTCATCATCCTGTATGAGACAGCAGCTCAAGAAATTTTATTATCACCAAGATAAAACAAAGGGGTAAAAGTCAGGCAAACTAGTAAATGTTTCCTAACCTGTTGTTCACGTATCAACCTCTGGGCTGTCAATGAAGGCGAGGGTGGACGTGGTGGTGCCCTCTGCTGAGGAGGTAGGAATGGAAGATGATTATATCCAGTTTCAGGAATTCCACCAAACATGGCTGCCTCGAGCATGACAGCTTCATCATGTTCCTCAGACGAAATGCCTCCCCACTTGAGCGAGCGTATACAGAAAGAGTTATCAGTAATGGCATGTACTAGCTTCTCTAGGATTCTTAACTGTAAAGTAATACAGGTATACTAGTCTTGTCCTGTGTAAGAAAATAAACAGATTTTTTTTGATACCTCAGAAGGAAACCTATTGCCAACATCCGCTGGGTTATCTCCTTCAGGACTCCTACTCCGGGAACGGTCAGCATCAGGTGGGGCCATAGTTCCAGATGCCACACGTCTTGGCCTGTGTCTAACAAGAGGTTCCGCATCACCGTCATCAGAGTCATCTTCAATTGGTGAGCTAGGTGCTGCCAATCTAGACAACATAGAAAATACAATTTGTTAGGCCTGCCTCACATTTCGACAAACTCCAGTAGATAAACCGCTAGACAGCAGCTTTAAAAGTGGCGATATTAAGCACAGAGATAACAGAATGGTAACGCGTTACAGAAAAGAACCAACAAACCTTCCATTCAGGGCTTGGGTATTTTCAGGTCCTTGAGCAGCAGCCGTTTCAGAAACTCCAATTTCCGAGGTTGATGCCTTAAACCCTTGATTGCGCAACACTTCTTCCTCCGCTGACTGCACTCACTTGTGTTAGAAGAGATCAACGGGACAACAAATGCAAAAACTAAGACAGACAAGAATCACAGACCTTCAATGACATTGTGACAGCTTTTGCTATGTCATCATCATCTCCCATGTGAGACGGCCTCTCTACAGGCAAAGTATTATTTAGCCCCTATGAAAAAATAAAAACAATTTGCTAAATCAATAAGCCAAGATAAAACAATAAGACAAAACCAAAATACTGCTCATTCTCAGAGTAAAACTAACCTCAGCCTCCATCTTTGAGGCCTCAATGGCAGCACGGATCATCTCTTCTTCTGTATCATGGTAATCTTGAATATTATTAGGTGCAGGAGCGGAAGGTACAACTTGCCTACTTCTTCTTGTTGGTGCAAAAGGAACATCATCATCACTCTCTTCATCTATAATAACCGTCCCTTGAGTAGTAGCAGGACCATGAACATGAGCTGTTTCAGTGACATCCTCAATAACAGGAGCATCACTAGATCGTTGTGACGGCCCACTGCTATCCTTAACCTCTATTGGTATCTGCCTAACCTCCCTAGGATGACTAACAAACGAAGGTGGACGTGGCATAAGAGGATCACTATCAAATATACTTCTACCAAAGTTAGAATCCAAAAGCGAAAAAGGTCCTCCTGTTCTAGCTGCAGCGAGTAGAGACAGAGGCGTTTCCACAGATGGAATCACATCATCAATATCCATTGCATCTTCTTGAGGTACATTAACTGGTACTTGACGTACTCTGCACAAAGATCACACAAAAATAAATAAATACTGAGATAAAGTCATCATGAGTGAGAGATTGGTGTCATACGCATTTCGATCTCCTTCGCTGAAATATGCATTCACTGCTTGATTCAGATCACCACGATGTTCCTATCATAACAAACAACACTCAATTAGCGAAAGCGTAGAGACTCAAATCTAATAACCTAAAATTCTTAAGAATCTAAACTTCGATTCAAAACCCTAACCATCCGATAATCAAGCAAACGATCGTCTCTCATCGAACTTTGTTTTTCACTATATTTCGACTCGAGAAGGTTCCGAGGAGTCATCGAATTCCGAAATTAAGATAATCTCTTCTAACAGACATGAGGAATCGCGAAACGGTATGAAATATAATAGATAGNGCCGGTGATGCTAATGAAAGTGTCGATTGCTTCGTGATTAGGTGTCGCCATGAGTGAGAGAGAGGGAGGAAAGAATCTGGCTCTGAGAGAAGGTTACGTTTTCGCAGGTTTAATGATGATTTGTGTTTGGCAAGGGGAATTGGTTTGGAGTGAGCAAGGGGAAAAGAAAAAGGATCTTCTTCTTCTTATTGTCTCTGTTGTTGTTGTGAATGGGATTGGATC
>KE154727.1:413537-425214 GCA_000411075.1 Sisymbrium irio | reverse complement strand
TTTGGTTAATCACACATGAGGGTAAGGTTTTTTATTCAAATTTCTTCTGAATTAATAATATAGGGGATTTTTGAAAATAACATAAAATATTATATATTGTTTTTTTAATAAGGTTGAGTCTCTCAATTCTTGGAATACTCAACCAAAGCCTCTAAATATAGAGATTTTCATTGAGTGTTCCAATAATTGAGAAACTCAATCTTATTAAAAAATTATTAAAGAATATTTTATATTAATTTTTTTTTATAGAAACTATGGGATAGAACTCCCAATAATCATGCTCTAAGGGGTGTATTGAATATGGTATTTGAGGGATAACTGAGGTGATTTGATTTTTAAAGAATTTGAGGGTAATTTGATTTTCTCGGAGGTATGAATCTTCTTGGTTGTTTGCTTTCGTATATTGTTGTCAATACCATCACAAAGTTTCAGACTTTTTGTTCTCTCTTGTATCTTAGATCATTTGCTTCGATTCATCATTTGATAATTGCTCAGTTTTTTCAAAAACTAGTCTTTGTTTTGAGGCTCAATCTTTATCTCTTTAGTCTTTGAGTCGAATGAGTTTAAAATTCATTCAAGGGTCAAATGAGCTCTAACTCGTGGGTATTTTTGAGCACGGCAGAGAAGGACCATATTTATTCAAACACAGTCTACTCCGAATCCTTCTTCTCTGATGTTTTATCCTGGCAAACCAGTCAAAAAGATCAAACAACTAATTAGCTTCCACTGTTTGTTTGTCCCAAAGGTTTGGACTTTGTTCTTTGGGTCCAAGAATAAAATGATTTCTTAAGATGAAAAATCTCTGCAATTCTCCATGTAATATTTCCTTGTTTTTTGTCCAAAAATTGATTTTTAAGAATCAAACCTCTGACGCTTGCTTTCTTTTCTTCGGGTCTACATCAAGACCCACCAAATAGTGGATTATGTGTCACAGGCTGATTAGTGTATCAAATTCGAGACAGTTTATTGGAAGGAGAATTGTGTTGCAACGTCTTGTTTCCATGGGCAATTCATCATCAGCGGTCAAACTTTCCATAAAGAAACCATCATGCAACTGTTTTCAGCGTACTCCATAATCATTCGACGTTCAGCTACTGGGGTTTGGTTATTCTACAAGGTTTCTGCATAGGTATTAAATATTACATGTGTTGGTTAAGATCTATATCTGATTATCAATTTAATATGATAATATTATCTGATTATCAACTTTTTTGCAGATCCCATTTATCACCTTCATGCACTGCTTTCTTAGCATTGATTTTATCGACATGAAAGCATCTTCTCCAATGATCGTCCAAACATTGATGATCAAATTGGGATTTGAAGAGAGTAAAGATCATGTGGCTTCGAAGATCATATATTTATTTTATCAATAATAAAAATATAAATCTAGAAATATAAACATAAATAATAAAAATTCAATTATGTTAACTGCACAAAAAATGTTCAAAAGAAAAAAAATGTTGAAATCACCAACACTTCCAACTTTCAATCACATCAACATCGATTAAGGTTTATATTTATAAAAGCTGGTGAGAATGACGAAGAGTTTCCTTCTTTTTCGTCTCCTGAATCTGGCTCTATACATAATAACTAATATGTATCTTAATTTTCATAACGTATTTAAAGCAATCCAATATAGAAACCTTTCAAGGTGTGTATATTAAATCTAAATTGATTACAATTGTATATTTTACAGATATTTATTGTCGATTTAAATGAGAAAATCTTGACATAATCAAATTGAAATACAAACCGTTAAACGAACTAAGATTTTCACATATTTTCAAATTTCCTAAAAATATGTATAACTATTTAATATCAAGTTAGATTTTGATATTTAAATATTTTATGTTTGTCAGAAATTAAGATTTTTAGAAATCTTATCAATTCCAAATTATTAGGTTTTTAACTAATCAAACCTAATACAAAAATAATTGATTTTACTGAATATTTGGATGCTCAGAATATACTTGCTTTAAATAAAATAATTTACGTTAATTAATTAAATTAGCAGTGAGTATTATTGCCATCAAAATCTAAATCCAATATTTTAAACCATTTACTCAAATATTCATCAACTTAATTCATATTTGAACGACGTAGAATTCCTACAGAATTATTGAAATATTTTTGTTATAGATTTTGGAGGCCACTTTTTCTAATATAGCATATTTAGAATTTTTTCACTTTTTTCCTTTTTAAAAAAATTTAAATATGATAGCCCTGTTACCAAATTCTTAAATTTAAGAAAAAAAACTTAAAAAAATTTATTTTAAAAAGAATATATTATATATCAAATTCCTTTTATCCAAAAAAATCCTACAGATATTAAAATTTTTTTCCAGCAATTAAGATTTTTAAAAATCATTGAGTTCTCTATTAGATTTTGATATCAAATATTTTGGGATATTTTAGAATTTTGATTTGTAACTAATCAGTTTGAAAAGAAGAAGGAAAAAAAAATATCTAAGCTATTTTTTCAAAATATATAAATTATTGATTACAATGTAAAACAAATATCAATATAATTATTAACCCCATGGGTACTATCTTAATACTATTACTGGGTTAAATAGAGTAGGCCTCTAGAATAACAGGCCAATATTTAAAGGCCCATTTAATTTGAATCAACAAAAGAAACGGGCTCATATTGAGCATGAGAAACTTGAACTGACTGACGGTCGACGCGGCGCATGACTCATTCAGCGTCAGAATCCGCAGGCGCCGTCGCTGCCAAGAATCTGGCACGTGGGGACCCTGTTCCTTTCCCCAAAACCCCAGGTATTCCATGAATCTTCTTCTTCTCTTATTTTTAAAGTTTTCCCTTATATATTAATTAATGTACAAGACAAGAATATCATTTTGAATTACGCCTCATCATTACCTTTTCGGATCCCGATTCCTTTCTTTCTGTATTTTATTTCTCCAATCAATGGTACGTACGGTGGTGTTTTCCTTTTGTGGATCACAGATCCCATCTGAATTTACTTTCCCGTCCCGTAAAAAAAGAAACATTCGGGCGGTTGTTTTAGAATCTGAATCCTTAGTTCCTTACTGGTGTGGATCTGTTCTTGTTTCATTTATGATGTTTGCAGTCAGACGACGGCATGGATGAGTACAAGAGCTTATCAGATTTTCTCAAGGAATTCTACATCCCTACTTACGTCCTCTCGCCGGAATCGGAGGCTCTGCCACTGCCCATCGCTCCACCTGAGAGCCCCGTCCTTGTCTTCATCAACTCCAAAAGCGGTGGTCAGTTGGGTGGGGAGCTCCTCATCACCTACCGCTCTCTTCTCAATGAAAATCAGGTAATCGATCTTATTTTCCCAGGGGGCTTTCTTTCTTTCTTTTCTTATATTAAACGGCCACTGCCCTCCTCGTCTGCTGCTCAGGTCTTTGATCTTGGGCAAGAGACTCCCGATAAGGTGCTCCGCAGAATCTATCTTAACCTCGAGAGGCTCAAGGATGATGACTTCGCTCGTCACATTCGGGACAAGTTAAAAATAATTGTGAGTTTGTTTACAACATTCTCTTTCACCAAAAGAAAACATTTGTGATTATCTCTTCTTTAGGTTGCAGGAGGTGATGGAACTGCTGGCTGGCTCCTTGGAGTCGTATGTGACCTTAAATTATCACATCCTCCTCCAATCGCCACCGTGCCTTTGGGTACAGGAAATAACCTTCCCTTTGCATTTGGATGGGTGGGTACACTCCCTACTTTGAGGGTATGTTCATATGTTTCTTTACCATCACAAGCCTTTCAATCCCTCCTGCCTCTTTTGCTCTCTTCAGGGAAAGAAGAATCCCGGAACAGATAGAGCTTCAGTGGAGTTGTTTTTGGATCAAGTGCTCAAGGCCAAGGAGATGAAGATCGACAAGTATGTAGATATCTCTTTCTTTATTTTTTACAACGGAGTTTTATAATTCTGGATCCTAAATACATTTCTCTACTATTAGTTGGCACATTCTTATGAGGATGAAGACACCTACACAAGGCTCTTGTGATCCTCTCGCACCTCTTGAGTTACCACATTCTCTACATGCATTTCACCGTGTTTCTCCGACAGATGAACTAAATAGGGTAAACAATATCTATCCTGCCACGGCATAACTGTATCATTTGTGCCATCTTCTCTTATATGGATACCCTTCACTCTCCCAGGATGGCTACCACACATTTCGCGGGGGATTTTGGAATTACTTTAGCCTTGGTGAGAAAATTTTGTTTCTACAAATGCTATCTGCTTCCATTTAACTCTGGATTTTCCTTAAGTCGTGTACGCATAGTAGCACCGCGGTTAGGTTTCCCTTACGGTGTTGTGATCTCTCAGTCAGATGGTTGATGTGCTAGCAATTATACTAATTATTTTTTGTAAATTGCCATGAAGGTATTGGATTGTCTGTGTTGATATCCACGTGGCAGTGCAGGGCTTTTCTTTTCTTAGTATGTTCTGTTTTCAAAGACAAATCCTCTTAAAAGTTCGATTGTGCTTGTGCAGGTATGGATGCTCAAATTTCTTATGCGTTTCATTCCGAGAGGAAGCTGCACCCTGAAAAATTTAAGAACCAGCTGGTTAATCAGGTACCTTGTTTTTGAAGTTTCCTTACCCATCCCTCAGAAGTTTACCCTGAAGCCTTCTGCTGTGATTCGGATTTTATTGTGGTTACGCTTTTATTTTTATATCCCTTTACTGGGATTAAAACTAAACAAGTAATTCGTACTTTGCCTTGGCTTCACATTCCGATTTTTCAATTTGCTAGAGTACGTATGTAAAGCTTGGCTGCACGCAAGGATGGTTTTGTGCCTCTCTTTTCCACCCTGCTTCACGGTGAGTAAGATGTGGATATATATATACACTTCTTCCAGTTTCACTGTTTCCTGTTCCTGAGTTTCAACTCTCCCAACTTCTCATTCACATTTTTATTCTTGTCCAACAACTTCCCATTCACATTTTTATTTGTGTCCAACGTGGGAGCTTTTTAAACATTTTTCTAAATGATTTTGATGAACTCCCAATCCTTTGTTTTAAGTATACTGCTAAAATGTTAGAAATTGGAAATTTGGCGCCAATAGTTATTCTCTGCATATCTTCATTTCTCTGACTGGGTCTCGTCGTGTGCTAAACCATGTCAAATTTGAATACTCTTCAACTTCTTTATACAAACATGTATCAATGAGCACCTTGTGATTGGAGTTTTTATATTATTTTAAGTGAAGTAATCTTATGGTGTCTATATATTCTCGGTAATGGAGTCCACATTTCTTACATTTCCAGTCTTTGTCTGTAACTTGATCTCTGTATTATATGATCTCGCTCTCTTGCACGATATAATGGACAGCTCTATGGCTTCCTCTGCAGAAACATAGCTCAGCTTGCAAAGGTTAAGATTGCAAATAAAAATGGCCAATGGCATGACCTTCACATACCCCCTAGGTAATGTTTATTCATTCAGTCTAATTGGTCTTGAGGGATCACTGGGCTAAGTCTCGGTCATTAATTCCATTTCCATGCCATCTTGGATAGTCTTGGGATTTTTCTGTGTTGGATCGCTAACTAGATATAATTACGCCTAGAATGTGACAGATCAATAACCTACTTTCTTGCTATACGCTGTTCAACCTCGAATATATAAATACTCCAATTCCTGACATTAGTTTCTGCTCTCACAGCATCAGGTCCATTGTATGTCTGAATCTTCCAAGCTTTTCTGGAGGACTAAATCCATGGGGCACACCAAATCCCAGGAAACAACGCGATGTAGGTCCTGAATTCTCTTGACATTCGAATTTTCTGTATATATTTGTGTCATTGTAAAATAATATGCATATTTCTTTCTTGTGACACAATAGAGAGACTTGACTCCACCATTCGTTGATGATGGCTACATTGAGGTTGTTGGGTTTAGAAATGCTTGGCACGGTCTTGTCCTGCTCGCTCCAAATGGACACGGCACACGACTTGCCCAGGTAAGTGTTGTACAAAGAGAAGTCATAGGCACACACGGAAAGAGACACATATCGATATGATGAGTTCCTACAAATCATAACCTTTCGAGTTGGTTTCTTCTTTGGGCCTAGGCAAACCGCATTCGCTTCGAGTTTCGCAAAGGTGCAACGGACCATACGTTCATGAGGATGGATGGGGAGCCGTGGAAACAGCCACTGCCAATGGATGATGAAACTGTGATGGTAGAGATTTCACACCTTGGCCAAGTGAACATGCTTGCAACTCATGACTGCCGGTCCAGAAGCATGTGCGACCCTTCGACACCCCGCCATCACGATGCCGCAGAAGAGTATGATGATAATGAAGACGACTCAGTGGCTGAAGGCGAGGAATTTAGAAAGTTTGGTGCTGCAGATACCTTCAAGATTCCTGACGAGGTTGATATTTCTCACCTTAGTTAGACAGTAACCTTTTCCACTGTTGATTCTATACATTCTTCCTCCGGTTTCTCCGACCGATATTTTTTTTTTTGGTCACATTTATACACTCTTTGATAAAGGAAGTACGTAGCAGCAATTGGTACAGATTGGTACCCACCTATTTTTTTCGTTTCATTTCTTTTGTTGTTGACGCTTAATGGTCGAGACAATTATGTAATGCATCTGGAGCGGTTCCCTGTTCTGCTCGTGCATATGTGGCAGCAGCGAGCAGGACAGGGTAGACAAAAGGCGCGGCATTTAGGACAAGGCGCAGCATTTAGGACAAAAGGCGAAGCATTTAGATACTAAAACTTAAAAGTGAATTCTTTGTCATTCCTTAGCATGAATCTGTTCTTTGGAGAATCATTTTGACGGTTTTTTTTATAGGGAGAACACATTAATAATGAAAAAGGCAGAGCTTCAAGGAGGAGGAATTTACATACTAATGGTTGGTCACATTCCCGCTGAAGGCTGCATTACATACCACATGCATCAACGTTTATGTCAGAACTCATAGAATCTAGAGCGAGAGAGAGGGAGAGCGAGATATGTCCTTGTATAGACCGGATCGAACATATACACTTCTTAAATGTTCTTAGAAATGAGCACATGTATATCTTGGGCCAAGTAGTTGCTGTTGTTACTAAGAACAAAAATAAAATAAAACGCACAATAGATTGTTTAGGATTTCCGTTCAACCAAGAAAGATGGATTATATAGGCTCTCTCCCAGACACTTGGAGATTGTTTCGTTAGTTTTCTGGGATTCGGCTCTTTCCCCTTGCTTCTTCTTCTCCCTGAGTAACCAGAAGAAAAAATGTCCACAGTTAATGTTCCACGAGGGTAAATTTAACATACAGCTCTTTTTGATCACCATATAAACCATGCTACAGTCTTTTTTTATTTAAAACCGAAAGTTTCATCATGCAGCAGGCAGTCTAATTGATGAGATAGACAAAGATAGATAGGATTTGGCATCAATACCTCTCAACATATTCTCTGAGCAATTCCTTGGCTTGGACAAGCTTTGACAGCAGGTTGCGATACACGTCGAGGTCCCGATCCACGCTTTTCTTGTTGATATTTAGGGATGCACAAAGCTGTTTCATTAGACACAGATCAAAATTAGAGGTAAATGTGACAAGTCAAAAATAACAGCACACTTGCATAATGCCAGGGAACATAATGGCTATGCAAACGTGACATCAAAGCAAAAGCTAGCGACATTCCTTCCTCTTGATCACCAAAATGGATATAGAATTGGGAAACAGAATGGCAACGAGAAACCAAAGTTGATGAAATCAGTCCATCACACGATTGATTTTCAAGATAGTATCGCATAACATAATTAAGGGGGTGATTTAAGATTTTCGTATAAAAATGGTATATGACCTTGTCCAAGACAGTTGGATCAGTTGCACTTGCAAGCTCAAGCAAACGAAAGAGGCCAACAGCGAAAAACCTGCTGTAACTGAAGCCCTCCTTACTCGCAGCTCTGCCTGCAATGTCCTTAAGAATTGCTTCAACTTCTCCGTCCCTAGAGGAGAAGTCAACTAGTGACGCAGGAGTCTGACTTCGGGCCCATTCCTCCATCTTCTGTGCATCGGTTCTGTGGTAAAGAATAGAATCTGTTTTCATCTTTCTTTCAACAAGACAATTGAGAGAGGAAGCAGCAATGAATGAGAGAGAGAGAGAGAGGTAACCGGTATTGCTTAGGATCCTCATTCAAAGCTTCTACGTAAGCTTGAAAAATGGCATCTCGATCCTGATCGCTCGGATATCCGTCCATGAGCTGATCATATACAGTGACAAAGCCAAGGGCAAAGACAGGATCGTAACGGTAGGTCCTCTTGTACCTCATCAAATGCTGCTGTACAATGAGCTCCTGCAAAACCGTGTTATAGATACTGGGGATGGGTCGCTTGTAAGCTTTTAGGAAATTTGACTTTGTCTCGGATACAGGAGGCACATCTGTGAAAAGACATAAAGAGTTGTTGTGAGTAACACAAGAGTTCTTCTGCATTAACAAAATAGATCCTTTTTACTACTCAAAGACTTGATAAAACAAAAGGAATGAGAGAGGAGAGAAATTCACCGGTAACAGTGGACATGCAGTGGATAATAGATCTCGAAGACGAATTCAAAGCCCTGGAATAAGTCAAAGAGCGGCGAGAAAACCTCCTGCAGATGACGGAGACGGAGGCGAGAGGACGAGAAGGCGCGAAATTGGATATCTTGTCCGATTGTCCCAAAGCAGGAAGGGAAAGAGAAGCGATTGCAGCCATTTGGGAGGAACGAAAAGTGGAAAAGCTAAAGAGAGAGAAAAGAGGAGACTTTGGAGAGGATTGGTTAAATCAATCAAGTGATAGCCATGGGAGGAAGGGGAAGGACTGGTTGGACTTGGATCTTCTGAGTTTAATTGCTTATCTCCTCCCAACTCAACACGAGTTGTCGCAAGTCTGACACGTGGCTCCTGCATTCTATAATCACGTCAGGACTAGGCCCAGAAGAAGGCCCTTTTTGTAACAAAGCCCAAAAGATCCGTGGGTTAGTTTTAGTGTTCAATCCGGATTAACCTATACGCTCTCACTCGAACCAAACCGAAATTACCAATTCAAAAACCAAAATACACTCATTAGCCATGGTAATGATAATCTCAAAATCTTATAGTTGAGTCATTGATCTTCTCAGTCTCTTGGATATGATTAAGAATAAGATGAAGAACAAATACCAACGTATATATATATATATGAAAATGGTAATGATTGATCCCATTAGATTCTCACTATCACCGATCAAACCAAAAAAAACGACGCCGGTAATAGAGAATCAAAAGGTGGGAATTATGGAGGGAGATGACAAAAACTGTCTCCATCCAATATCACAAAAGTCACGCAACTAATTAAGCATCTATATATGGTAGGAGCCTAGGAGGACTATACTGACAAGGTGCTATTCTTCAGAGTTTAGTTTTGTCGGGGTGGTTCATGTTCCTCCTTCTCATTGTGATTATAAGAAATGGGAAAGTGGTAATCATCCCAGAGAGGGCTTCCAGGTCCCCACTCCTCTGGAAGTGCATTGAACCATGCCTCAGCCCACCCGGTCTCATCACTCACCCTTCCAACCGCCACGCTCGAATCGTCATCTCTTCTCTCGCTTGCCTCCTCACTAGCAGCCGGCGTTTCATACTGTTTTTGATGATGCACCGGGGTTGACTCTTGCTTATTCAGAAAGAGCTCTGGGAAATTAAGCCTGGCGGTCTCTCCCCTCAGCTTGAAGGCCTCCCGGTCGTAGGCCATGGCGGCTTCCTCTGCTGTATCGAATGTCCCAAGCCAGAGACGTGTTCTGTTTCTTGGCTTCCGGATCTCGGCGACCCATTTACCCCAGTGGCGTTGTCTCACCCCTCTGTACAGCTTGGTGGCGCTGAAGGGTTGAATTGGCGGTCTCGCTAGTTGCATTGGCAGTGGCAGATCACCTTCTTGTCTTAGCATGTTCATCATCATTATTCTTCCGCTCGGGCTCAGATTCAGTATGTCTCTCCAGTACTGCAGCAGATGTTGTTGTTGCTGCTGCTGTGCGTTTGAAAATGGCGGCATCTGTAGTTGAGGACCAAACGAGATCATTTGTGTTTGCCTTGCGGGGTTGTCGTTCGGGTATAAAAACTGTTGCTGGTTCTGAATAGATGGAGCGAGGGAAAAGGGGAAAACCACCCTTGAAGACGCGGCTGGGGAAGTAGTTGGTTGCGGCTGATCAGGAGTAGTATTAGCATAGGAGGAGGATAAGAGATAAGGGTTATGTCGGTCAAGGGTCCTCGTCTTTCTAAGGCTTCTCTGGGACGTCGAGGAAACTTCTCCAAAAAACGGCTTCCACATCTCGGAGCCAGAACCCGAACTATCTTTACTCTTAAATTGGAGCTCCTCCTCCGACTCCATCTGAGAATCCATTTTCTCTGCCTCGCTGGCACCGAGACCCTTAATGGATTTTCCCTTGTTTTTAGCAGCAGTGTTCATATATATATAGAGGCAACTAGATAGAAGAAGGTGTTAGAAGATGATCCACTGGAAATATATAAAAAGAGAAGAGGATTCAGTGGCTTCCTCTCTCTCTTATGGAAAACAGAGGAAGAGCGGTAGAGACAGAGGGAGCGAACGATGTGTTGTGTGGTTATGAAATCGTTTTCCTCTTTATATATCACATTCAGAGCCGGTGGGTCTTAACTGAGATGTTGACATATATATCAATCACTAGGCAAAATATCCAACCCCTCTCAGGTCCGTACCATGCACTCCTCTGTTTTTCTTTTGGACGGTGAAACATTCTTTCTTTTTCTTGTTAATTATAATATTAAATACTGATGATAGAATGGTCGGCTAATAGCGGCTAAAGATGACATGAGATGAGATTGAAGCAATTGATTACGACGTCACCTGTATATTAGCTACGCTCATCTCTTAAGGTTTTAAGCTTTTGGTGGTCAAAATCAGCTTTGACTTTATTTATTTTCTTATTTTATAAACCCGTCCCCACCCACATACAATAGACACTAATTAACCGACCAAGTTTAGGAACAAACAAATAAAAAAAGCTTTATAAAAATATCTAATTCATTATCATGTTTGTCTGACCATGTTTCAACCAACTCAATAAAAATATCTCTTGTGCCCATCATGCTTTCAGTACTATCACCATACATACACGATGGATGTACAGAAGACAGTATATGTGAGAACTTTTTTAAAGACTAGACAGCTGTTTGGATGTATAAGCTTCTAGTTTCTAATGCCAATTGGGTTGGATCAAATTTATTAGTTTCGTCTACCCTAATTCGAATTTGAAGCCGGGCGTTATAAAGATTCAACCTTGAAACTACATGTTTTCGACATATATCTATAGGGTATTATTTCTTTGTAAAATTCATTAATATGAAAGGATGTATTTTCGAAAGAAAACACCGCAGTCTGTTACACCTTGGCAAGAAAAGAATAAAAAACAAGGTGAAACCCTATAGATATCTTATCTACAAAGACATGTATATACCCTAATTCTATAGGGTATATACATATGAAATTACAAATCATGAATAAGTAACAATATTTGTGATATGGATGTATATTTAACTAGCCTAAGTTTGGAAATCCCGATACCTTATCTTTGATTATTATAAATCATCCTTGTTGTTTTCCATTTATGGACTGTCCAGGATTGAATATATAAACCAACCGATGTAATCATGTAATGGGCGTTTCGA
>KE154727.1:398759-413394 GCA_000411075.1 Sisymbrium irio | reverse complement strand
TTTTTTTTTTTTTGCTATCATAAGATGACGGGGACGCAAGGAGGTGGGGAGGCTGAATTCCTAAACTTTCGGCAAAGATATAAACTCCATACAAGTAAACTAAAACACAAAGATAACAAAAAGGGGTTCATGTCATCAGAAGAAGTCAACAGCTTAAAGCTTAAAAGTCGGTGAAGGAATGGGTCAGCTCTCTCCACTTCTCCACTTTTCCCTTCTCTTTCGCCAATCATAAAACCTCTGTTTCATTCAAACCAGAAAACTTGTTTTACACTTCTATTATCCATTGGGTCCCTTATCTGTTAGTATTTTATTAGTCTTTTTTCAGATATTTTTAACGTGGTCCATCATTCTATTACAATTCTTTATTATTTAAAGTTTATTGGTAGTTGTTAGATTGATTAATAAAGAATGCAAACAAATGTCAAATACAAACCACTGTTTTATTCCATTTCTTATGATGAGTGGTTCATATGAGTCATATCTAAATATCAACTTGCCAAAGTTTAAAGAGTTTAAACTATATAAACTGTACTCAAAGGGGCATCGATTCCGTGAGCCGGATTTTATGATCTCAAGCCGTTGACTTTGGTAACTAAACTATGTGACCTTCGATTATTCTGTCCACTTAGAAAATAGAACCTAATTAAGAAGTAGGTTTGCATTGATATTTCATCATCCAAAATTATAGGCTTCACTTAGACTGAGAAAACGTACAAGTATATTCCCCTGTGCTTTTTTTTTTTTGTGGGAGACTGAATCACATAACAATGGATTCTGGATGGATCGTACAACTTTTTTATTCGTATGAGAGAATAAGGGCGAGGAATTAAGGTCAAAGCAGCTACTGTTGTTATTGGCTCCTAATGTCAGTAATGTGAGCGACTGAGCGGCAATCTGATCGTAGTCCTTTAAACCTCTTCATCCTTCTCCTTTTTCCTTTTGATCAGGCCACATTGTTTCCGATTATATCTAATATTATGGAAAAATTGTAACAAAAAAAAAACATGACTAGGGTTTCAATACAAACACTAAAAATAAGGGTCACTTTCAAAACTCAACCTACTAAAACGTGTAAATAAACCTCCATATATAGTACTAACGTAGTCATATTTAATAAAGCGACATGGCCGGACATTTTCTTGTGGCAAAACCAGATATTTTCAAACCTTGTTTCTCATCTTGATCTCTGCCATGGAACGAAATAAGGTTGTGAGAGCTAACACCCGAATATAGAGATATTCACCTTTAGTCAAAACTTCTGACACCTAAAATCATTTTTCTTTGATTTGGAAATTCGAAATCCTTATTCGGTTCTTCATGATTTCTTATCTGCTTTCCGTGTGAATCATTTAACAAATGTGGTTGATGGGAATGGTTCTTACGGATCAACTCAAGTTGAGTAGAGTAATGACAACGTTGATACTCTTTTTGCTTGTTGAATGATCCACAGAGATGACCAACACTCTTTCGACTTAGGTTTTTTAATGATGGGACGATACAAAAGCCTCTCACTGGTGATCCAAAACTCAAGCTTCGGTACTTTGTCAATTTCATGATTGTTGGTTGGATTTGTTCTTATATTGAAGCTCGAGTTTGATCAATGCATGGTTATGCTTATTTCAGAGTCTCATAAGTTATGGGAGAACCTTAAAAAACATTTTTCGGCGAGGAATAAGGTGTGTGTGCAGCATCTTAAGAAGCAGTTAGCGGCATATCCGACAAGATGGTCAACCTGTGATTGACTAATATCCATGCTTGACTAAGATATGGGAGTAGATGGATATATATAAACCTCTTCATGTGTGCACTTGCAGTGCTACTGCAGAGTACCAAAAAGAACGAGACGAAATAAAGGTTCATCAATTCGTGATGGGTTTGGAGGAAGCTCGTTTTGGTGGTGTGTGTCAAGGGATCATTTCAAGGGATTCAACAATAGATCTCGGTGAAATTTTCACCCAAGGTAGCTCGTGAAGAGAAAAGACTCAACTCATAAGGGTTAGAGTTGCTGATGCAGTTGTTAGTTCGTATCTCTGGCACATCCATATTTTTGGTTTTATCTTCTTTACCAATGTTTTCTGTTTGAAATAAACACGCTGCTCCTTGTTCTTATGACACAAGTTTTACTATTTTGGGGTAAATCAAGCTACTAGGGATTATTTTTAAATTTTAAAGAAGAGTGTTTTAATCTTATTCTCTGTGACATATGGGGTTCGTATCGCACTCAAGCTTCATGTGGAGCAGTTTACTTTCTGACAATACTTGATGATTTCTCTCGAGCTGTTTGAGCTTATTTATTTGTTGAGAAATCTGAAATATGAATAGTTCTTCAAAAATTCTGTAAAATGACTGAAAAAACAATTGGCAAGGAGGCTAAAATTATCCGTAGTGGCAAAGGCATAGAGTTTATGTGCCTCTCAAAATAGGATTTGCATCAGACATCATGCGTTGCAAATCCTCCGCAAACCGGGCATGTCGAAAGGAAACATTGATAATGTGTCAAGTATTGATGAACTATTCAAGAGCTTTATTATTCCACGAAATTTTTTCGATCAAGTATTGAGGAGAGGCAGTAATCGTACTCACACAACAGTGCTAAAAGGTTGATCTCCATATGAAACTTTTGTATGGGGTGAAACCATGTTATGATCATCTTAATGTGTTTGGGATCAGAGCTTGTGCTATGTTCATTCAAAGTCACCAGATAAAGATAAAATGGGATCAAGGAGTCATCATTGTATGATTTGTATCTTTGTTGGATATCCTTTTGCTCAGAAAGGATAGAAAATTTATGATTTGGACAAGAAGAAATCCATTAATGTTTGGGATGGTATATTTCTTGGAAACAAATTTCCTCACAATAATGTATATCAAAGTTCACATGTTTCCTGCTTCTCCTTATAACTCTGAATCGAACTTACAAAAAGGGGAGCTGCAACCGTCTAGCTCTGCTCCTCTTTCGTATATGGTTTCAGAACTAGCTCCATCACTGACTGTTCCAACACCAGCTCTCCTACTCAAGCTAAACAGATTGTTGTTTTCGATGAAGTTTTGGTCTGGCCAGAGACCGCATGTTACATATGTCAAATTGAAAGACTATTATGTCTTTTAACAAACAATAACGCATGCAATGTTTGAGAATAAGTAATGTGTACAAGATTTCATTAATAATGAGTACAAACTTTTAGCTCAAAAAGATTCCTATTTCCTAATTCCTACTATACAAATTCTTTACAACGAAGTTTCAGTTCTCTTAACAAACAATAAGGAAATTAAAGAATTAACTAAGAGATTGCATGCAGGAAGTTATTATTTTCTTTCGTGTCAGATATTTTGTTCATATGCTTTAGTTGACGTTGTGCTGGAAATTCTTTCGTATCACTTTGCAGCCATTTATGACTTTGAGCTTTGCTCTTAGTAATTTTCCCTCAGGATTAACAATCAAAGGCCAGCCCCCCGTTATGTTACTGCCACCGTGGTCTCTATGAAATTAAACCACTTTTCATGAGGTCATGTGTCAGAATTGAGTAAAACTCTGTAATAGTTAGGGGATATACAATATGATATGCCATAACTTGTTCAACCTTCTTGGTCACCCCGAAGTCACAACCTCCTCCAACTTGTCTGACAATTTTGAGGATGTTTTGCCTTGTCCGTCAAAGATTTTCTAGATGGTATCTAATATGCGAAGATTTGTTTCTTTCTGCCATCTCGATCTTTTGAAGCTGGTGTTAGACTGGCTTTCTTCTCACAGACAAACCCAAATTGTTGATTCACAAAGATAGGCAATCAACGATTAATAGTTTAACTCAGTTTAGGGAACGCTTTGTCCATAAAGAGAAAGTATGCACATATATGGTTTAGATCGTAAAACGACTATGCATAAATTCTATCTCAAACGATTTAGAATTTATGAGCTCGAATTTTAACACAACAAAATGGAAGTTAGGCGGATGTGATTTTGGTATTGGGTGGGGTCAAGTATATTGGGTGAAATAACGCTTATTTCATTTTGTAAAAAATAGAAAGTGTATAGCTTTTAATTTTTTGTGTGTAAAGTTGAAGATAACGCGGCTCACCCAAGTTATAACAAAAAAATGTGTCCCTCATCTCACTCATCATATGACATATGCTCTACTTTTTTTCTTTCATTTTTTTTGTTATAAAAATATTAATTGTGGGGCATTAATGGAGGTCACACAAAAGAATGGACAGAGAAGGCAAATTGAAGGAGATAGCATACAAAAGTACGTCTTTCAGTTTTGCACAGAGGAAGCTCATGACATTCACCAAATCAGCACGAATGAAGTTCAAGTTTTTAATTAGGCTTCGCTTCTTGTGATTCTGCTCTTACGGCATCTCCTCAAAATTTATATCATTTCATACGTTCGATCTTGTTTTCATGTGACTTTCCTCTTCTCTACCGTGAATCTCTTCAATTTCCTAAACGCTATGTTAACGATCCATATATCATATATACACCTCATTTCTCGCCGTACGTATCACACACTACTTCTTTCATCACAATTCCCAACTTTTAATTGTATTACTCACAATATCTCATGAAGTCACTTCTTCTCCTTGTCCTTTTCCTCTCTTTCTTTTTCGGCTCTATCTTCGCTGGTAGGCATTTACCGATGCACTATCCAAGTATGTATGCTCTTATCTCTCACTCTCCCTAATTTCCCCCACCTCCTTCACTATCTTCAATTAATGTCTCTTAATTATTCAATGTTTGTGTATGTGCGCAGGTCATCATAATGTAGGAATGACGAGGGGAAAAATGAAGCGTCAGAGGAGGCCGGACACGGTGCAGGTGGCTGGGTCTAGGTTGCCGGACTGCTCACACGCGTGTGGCTCATGCTCCCCATGCCGTCTTGTGATGGTTAGCTTCGTGTGTGCAACGCTAGAAGAGGCTGAGACTTGTCCCATGGCTTATAAGTGCATGTGCAACAACAAATCCTACCCCGTACCATGATGAGCCTCTCCTAACTTCTATGCATTCAAACGTTTTGTTTTCCTTTTGGTTCTCCGGGTACATGACGATGTGCACGTATAAAATGCATCTTCTCCTTTCTTTCTTTTCTTTTTTTTTTTCATTTTGGTGCTCTAATCACTCCATTTAGTACTAGTACGTAATAGGATCAATATCTTAAACACAGTTTAATGCAACGAGATTAGTTAAGCCACTCAAAAGTGTGATCGACAAAATTGTACAACTAATTGGGCTCTTCCAGGGTATTATGGGCCATGAGGTCGCATTTCAGACCTCAACAACCAAAGTTGTAGAAAGAATAATTAATTTATACGTTGTTGCCACCAAATTTTGGAGGCTCTCTAATAAATAGCACACTCCAATCTCTACCCATTTGGTGCACACCATCTATTTTCAACCATCTCATCTTACCTTCGTTAAATGTTCCCATAGTTAGCTCGATAATTCACTATATACACATACATGCCTTCCCTCCACAAGATCAAACAAACACACGAGCAGCTCTTTACCTTATCCCGCTTTTTCTCATTGCAATAAAAATAAATGGCTACTTCTCTGCTCACACCCACAGCCGCAGTCATTGTCGTGCTTCTTAGCCTACTGATGGGATCTGCAGAGCATGTGAGCGGACTGCGTCACATTCCCAAGGCCCATAAGACCACTGATGTCAAACACCCTGACTTTCTTGTCACCATTGAGCCCAAACCAACGGTTCTCATCCCCGGTGTTGGAAGGTTCTTGCTTCCTCCGAAATGTAAGAAGCCATTCTACCCTTACAATCCTGTCACTGGAGCTCCCCTTACAGGTGGGTCTATTGGTGGCCAAATCCCATCATATGGTGGTGGACAAGGGGCCGGAACTCGCACCCAACTTCCTGGTGGCGATGATACGCTTGTCCCAAACCCCGGATATGAGGCGCCAACCCCGACCACTGGATCTGGCGCTGGAACCAACGGCCAGGTTCCTCCGGTGCCACTACCCTGAGTTCTTTAAAACTCGTCAACAAATAAGCATTTCTTAGATGCAAAAGGGTCTATTTCAGCGTCTTAAGTCCTGGATTGATATGTAACCTTCTGGTTTACTAGCCGTTACCTTAGAGTCATATGTTTGCCATCTCTTTCTTTCTTTCTTTCTTTTTTGATCTCTCTCAATATCTGCTTTAAAAAGAGAGAAAGTCTTGTGTCCATGTTATTCAGTTTATGCCATCAGAAGAAATCTAGAACAATTGTTTACGTACCATTATATTCGAAAACAATAAATGTTATAAGATAGATGCACTCCTCCAATTAATATAGTAGATACTACTAATGACAAAAGAGTAGATGCAGAAAAGTACACCATCAAAGCTGAAGTTGTAAAGAATACACTAAAAACAAACTGATACATAACTGCAAAAAGGATGATGCAAGCCACTGTTTGGCTAGGAGAAAAGCAACCAAACAGGCTTAGTGGATCAAAAAAGGGATATCTTATATAAGTCATTTTAATAGTAGCAGTGAAAACATCGATGAGAAGGTTTTATTGAAGAGTATAATGGGTTGAAAGGACAACGCAGACAACATGGTTTAGCATGCAGAGGCATGGCCCACCAATAGGAACCAACAATACAGCAAAAGTTAACTAATCAATCAACAGACCTAATTAATTAGTTGTAGGGTTGACGCACTCAATATCTTGAGGGTGATGAAACAGATGAGAGATTGAGAGATGTCAGTGCTGATGCCCGGAAAGGGTGTCCTGAAAATTCATTGCTCAGCCTGCGCCTAGTCTTAATGAATTGCGTAGGCTTTTTCAATACTAAAACAAAATAATGTTGTGTATTTCTTCGCTATTCAATCTACATTTTACAATTTAGAAAAGAGTTCATTATTTCACCAGCACTAGTGTTTCAAGTTCAACAATCGAGCTCGAAGGAGGTCGTGGACGATGCTCCTAAAAGAGCAGAGTGGTATCTATCAGAGAGAGATGAAGGCATTCAAGAAGGACAATGATAATATGAGAAAG
This sequence comes from Sisymbrium irio, assembly GCA_000411075.1. Taxonomy (NCBI): domain Eukaryota; kingdom Viridiplantae; phylum Streptophyta; class Magnoliopsida; order Brassicales; family Brassicaceae; genus Sisymbrium; species Sisymbrium irio. The sequence goes on along the minus strand of KE154727.1, from coordinate 406,397 downwards.
AGAGGGAGAGAGATGAGAGTAGACATACATTGGATATTGGACAATGAAAGTATTGTTTTCTCATCCTTATTCAGAACGGTTGTTGTAAATGGCTTACCCAAAGAATAAACAAAGCCATAAACGTGAAAGAATTCACAAACTATAGATGGCGAAATCTTGGAACGAATATCTATGGGGAGGAAGAAGGAGGATCAACTCGATCATGGACTCTCCTGCTTTGTACGACGTCCTCACCATTGGCCCTGATGCGACTAAATTCCTCCCTGATCATGGACTCTCCTGCTTTGGGCCCTTTTTCTAATTAGCATAGGCCCATTATGCGTCAATCTTTAAGTTTTGTGGGCATTTGAATTAGGAAAAGGCCTTATTACATTAGACGGAGTGACCAGATCATCGTGATGTGCCATATAGAATGGTTTAACGGAAACTGTGCTGAGAATATATGTCTTGAATGGTAAGACGAATGTTTGAAAGACAAAGATCGCTTAAAAGGGGAGCATGTGAAAATCGTACAAAAGCTGTCTACCCAGCTGATTCCAATTAATCAAAGAAAAAAAAAAGAAATGGAATGAGGGCCCAGTAACTAAAATGCAAATTCGTGGGCCAATTAATTTATGATTAGTCTCCTCTCATTGTTTGAAATGTGAAGAGCCTCTGTTGCATTCACATGAGTCTCTCTCTCCCACACTTCGCTTCAAAGTTCAAACGAGTCTTTCACCTTTCCGCAAACTGCATTTCTCTTCTCCTTCGCTCGTGATAGTATAATAGAGGATGAACAGACCATAACCCTCCCTTTCCTCTTTGCTCTATGTTATAGAATCCAATTATTAGCTCTTAAATGTTTAGCTTCCGAGTTTCAACCACTAACTCCCTCAGTCTTACTTGCAATTCTGTCGAAATGAGATATAGCAGAGACAACAAGTGGTTCCTGGGTTTTCTTGCCTTTCCCCTCATCCTCTCCCCTCCCTCCCTTTCATTTGCCCTCACCAATCCTGACGATGGTGAGTTCAACTCCTCCTGATCTTTCTTTGTTTTGGAAAAATAGTCTCTCATTGTTTTGCTTTTAGTTGCGGCCATCAATAGCCTCTACCTTGCACTGGAGTCACCTCCTCTCCCCGGCTGGATTGCATCTGGAGGCGACCCTTGTGCCCAGGGCTGGCAAGGTGTCCTTTGTAATGCTTCCCAAGTTGAGACCATGTAAGGTTAAGTTGACACCTCCTTTTTCTATCTTTCTTCTCTCAACCCTCTTCTTACCTTTCAGAGTTCTCATCGGCGCCAATCTTGGAGGACAGCTCGGCGCTGGCTTAAACATGTTCACCTCTGTCAAAACGATGTACATACTACTTCTCTTCCTCCTCTGCTCCATGGCTTTTGTTTCCTCTCTTTCCTTTACTTAAATACTTTTCAGTTTTGTTTCAGAGATTTGAGCAACAATCACATCGGAGGAATTATCCTTTCCACATTGCATGTATCTTTGCACAACTTGTATGTTCACATTCGCACATACACACACACTTCTTAACAAACAAGCGAATTCATCTCTTTTTTATCTTATCCAACATCAATCACTAGTTACCTTTTTGATAGGTTTCTTTCAGGTAACAATTTTACAGAAACCATCCCTGAATCTCTTTCCTCCTTGAAATCCTTGTCAGTCATGTAAGTCTCCGCTGTTTCTATCAACACCTCAACCTCGTCGTCTCTACTCTTACTAGCGTGTAAGACTTCTTTCCTCTTACAGGTCCTTGAACAATAATCTTTTGTCTGGCAAGATACCAGATGTCTTTCAAGACCCTGGCGGTATGATCAATCTGTAGGTCTGCCTCCTTAATCAGCTACCGTTTCGATTATTTTTATGTATATATGTGTAACTGAACATCCAACATTTGCGTAGAGATCTGTCTAGCAACAATCTAACTAGACCATTGCCTCCTTCTATGCAAAATCTTTCTACTCTTACAACCTTGTGAGTTTCTCTTTTGCATTGCATATAATTTTTCTGTGCATATACAGTAAGTCTCACTCACTTTGTCCTTCTGATATCTCATGCTTCAGGCTTCTCCAAAACAATCACTTTTCAGGAGAACTTGACGTTCTACAAGATCTTCCCCTCAAGGACTTGTACAAATTCTTGGCAATACCATTTTCTTTTTATCAACTGCAACATATATGTATCTTGCAACTTTTTTCTAACGTTTAATAAATGTTCAGGAATGTCGAGAACAACCTCTTCAATGGACTTATACCAGAAAAGTTACTGGGCATGCCAAATTTCATGTAAGCTACAATAGTTTCCTTTTCTCATGCCCAACCTTACATTTGCAGATTTTGCTACTTCTTATGTCAAAGTATTAGTCTGCTGATTTTGACAGACTATGATGCAGAAAAGGCAATAACCTGTTTAATGTCATTGTTGCTCCATCGCCTTCCCCCGCAATATTGCCTAAGCGACCATTTTTTGGACCACCACCTACCAATTCACCAACTGGTCGTGGTCAGACACACGTGAGATCACCCCCTTCCGACCACCCATCCTCACCAACTCCTCAGGGAAGCAAGATTCATTTAACATAAAAAGCAGTGTTTGGATATCCATTTTTGGGGCAGTTTCATTTGCAGTTTTGGCATTGGCATGCCTGCTTTGTGGGAGAAAATGTCTCAAAAAAAGACAAAAGGGTGAACAAGTATCCAAACCGCGCCCAACTAGTGAATATGGGAGGGCGAGAGAGGGTCAATGCATCTATGCTTCCTCCATCCCATCTATTCAGTAAGGGTGACCAATCATATTTTGATTTATTTAGCTTTTAGATTCCAAGAACTCATACGTTTGTTTTTTCTCCAATTCAATGGTACTTAAAACAAAAGACAAGGAAGCCAAACCAAAAGATATGGAGGGAGTAGGAAGTGGTCCGAAGCTGCAGAGTCCAGAAAAAAGCGTAGGAAGTCAAAGAGCAGCATTGACACAAGAGAGTCATGAGAGCGACATGAGTGCCTATGATGTTCATCCCTCATCGCGTCCACCTATCAAAAGGGTCATCACGAAGGCGGCGATGGAACCAGCTCGAGCATCTCTAGAAAAGCCTTCCACTAAAACATATGGTCCCTTGACATCTATGAAGCATTTTACGGTCGCATCCCTACAAAAAGACACAAATAGCTTTGACCAGGAACATCCTATTGGAACTGGCATGCTTGGGAGTGTCTATAGAGCGGAGCTTCCAGGTGGAAAGGTATGCATTACATTCTCCCTCTCTCTCTTGACGTGTTTTTAGTCCCGCAACTGATAAAAAGTTATTTTACTTTCACTAATAGCTCTTGGCTGTGAAGAAGTTGGATAAGACGTCTTCCTATCATGATGAAGAAGGAAAGTTTGTAGATTTAGTAAAGAATATAGATAAGGATCCGGCATCCCAACATTGTCCAACTCGTGGGTTTCTGCTCTGAGCACAGCCAGAGGCTTCTGATCTACGAGTATTGCAGAAACGGTACACTGCACGATTTGCTGCATTCTGATGATAGGCTGAAGATAAAACTATCATGGAACTCCCATGTTCGGATGGCACTAGAAGCTGCAAAAGCTTTGGAGTAGGTTCGATCGCAATTTGTTGAATGTGGCTCTGAACAAAAAGTGGGCCCAATAATCATGCAATTGTTTGTGTTTTTTTTTCTATGTGGTAAAGGTATCTGCATGCGACGTTAGATCCACATAGTATCCATCAAAATTTCAGGTCTGCAAATATTCTGGTTGGTGAGGATCTGAGGGTGCATGTCTCAGACTGTGGCTTGGCTCCTTTGATCTCCTCAGGTGCCCCAAGTCAGGTGAGCAAGACTCGTAAGAAAAATCTGATTTGAAGGCTTTGTAAGTACATTATACTCCAGGTTTTAGCAAGATTGTTTGTGCATGTTTTTCAGTTATCGGGACAACTCTTAGTGGCATACGGATATGGAGCTCCGGAGTTTGACTATGAGGTATATACGTTGAAATGTGATGTCTACAGCTTTGGAGTAGTTATGTTAGAACTCTTGACAGGGCGCAGGTCATACGACAAGTGAGTGGAAATGAGTTGTTGTTCAGATGTATTTTTGGCTGCTTTTAAAAACGAAAAAGATGAAAGACAAAGCTTTTATCTAGGAAACGGGATCGAGGAGAGCAGTTTCTGGTGAGATGGGCAATCCCGCAGCTGCACGACATCGATTCGTTAGTGAGGATGGTGGACCCATCTCTCGAGGGTGACTATCCGACTAAGTCGCTGTCACATTTTGCTGACGTGATATCGCGTTGCGTTAAGGTATGCATCACTAGAAAAATATAGCATATACACATGTATATTTTTACACGGGAAATATTGTTAGACATATATCCATGTGTGTTGTGACAGTCGGAACCAGAGTTCAGGCCACCAATGTCAGAAGTGGTTCAAGACCTGGCGGACATGATCGAGAGAGAACATAGGAGAAATGAGGATTATTAAAATGCAAGAAGAATGAAGATAGTGAAGAAGACTAGTTTAGTCTCTCACTCACTTGTAGTCGTAGGAGATCCTATTAATGTTTGGAAAAAAGATTGTTAGTTATGTAATCCTTGTTTGTATTTAAGCAGAGTGGGTGGGCACTCACTAGTAGTTAGTTACTCTGCTTAAGCCTCCTTTTTAGTTGTATGATCTGCAACACTAAACGTACCAACTTATTCACTTGGATGATACGGTTGGCACTTAGCAGTCTCGAGTTTTTCGATTAATATGATAAATTGGCAGAATGATTATAATCAGAACTCCTATTCCGTACAATTTTTGTTATGATTGTGGTTTGTGAAATAGGTGAACCGATGGTGGTTGTGTTAATTTTTAGTGACGTTGGTTAGTTGTGGTTTAGAAAACCGGGTCGGGGGTCAGTGGGCTGGCTGTAATTTGCAAAGTGATACATACATTAACACACACACACCCTCTCTCGGTGTCGGGTCTCCCAGACGCGCCAAACACAATCCCGAAGAAAGAAACGCATTTAACCCTTTCTTCTTTCTCTGCTTGATAATTACGTCCAAATCGTGTCTCTAGATTGGATCTGCCTCGTAGGGTGGTGCAATGTCTCGCTACCAGTCGAATTCCTTTGACGACGGCGAGGTTAATCCGTTTGCGGTAATTTGTTGACGATTCCACTCGTTTTTGTTTTGTTTTCTTTGATATTCGCTTGTGTATCGATCGACGCGTGTGGGTGAAACTGCAATGTTAGATCTGCATGTTTGATTTCGTGTTTGCCACTACCTGTTTTTACTCCAGTTTCTGGGATCCCTTCAATGCACAGTGAAGGAACATAGTCGATCGATTGATTTTATTCATACCGGAACCACAGACAGTTTCTATTTGGCAAAATGTAATTTGGGATCATTCTTTTAGGGATTCTGTATTTCCCAACCGACCATAGATAGGACAGTTTCTATTGTTTACGAATCTCAATGCTAACATCATCAAATTATATGTAGACTTTGGTTAAGAATCCATCTCTCACTTGCAACTCTTTTGTTTCCTTGTCACTCATTCATACATCTCTCTCATGCTATGTTATTTATTTATTTTGCAACTTTCAGAATCCTTCAACTGTTCCAGCTGCAACGTCAAAGCTTTCTCCTCTTCCCCCTGAGCCCTATGACCGCGGTGCCACAATTGATATTCCTCTTGACTCTGCCAAGGTATTCTCCTACTGCCTCATTCTTATGTACCACGCTAATCCCTCACCCCAACACCACCTCTTCCTACTTGTAGGATCTCAAAGCTAAGGAGAAGGAGCTCCAGGCCAAAGAATCCGAACTCAGGAGGCGCGAGCAGGTAATCTTTTTTTAATGCGTCAAAGCATACTTACTCTCTCCCCCTTCCCCTATTACCTAATCTGTAATGCTATGCAAGTTGCAACAACAACCTCCCCACTAACATTATCTTTTGTTCAGGAACTCAAGCGGAAAGAAGATGCTATAGCACAGGGTATCATTCCCTATTTTATATCTATCTTTTGTACAAACCTGACATTTTGTCCCTTGTGAAAACGCTCATTCTCTCATCTTCTGTTTGGTAGCCGGGATTGTCATAGAAGAGAAAAACTGGCCACCGTTTTTTCCTCTCATCCATCATGACATTTCCAATGAGATACCCATTCATCTGCAGAGAATCCAATACGTTGCATTCACGTCATTGCTGGGTATTGTGCTCTCAAATGACCGATCCATCTGCCATTGCGAAACAGGTGAATTCTTAGTGAAATGTCTTCTACCTTTGTTTCGCAGGTCTTGTGGTGTGCCTGTTATGGAACATTGTGGCAGTTACCACCGCGTGGATTAAGGGAGAAGGTTAGTCTTGGAACAGTTAAAAAGCTGCCCAGTAGATTGAGCCTGTATGATGCTAATCAGCTGACTCGTTTTCTTTTGGGTGTAGGTCCAACCATATGGTTTCTAGCTATTATCTATTTCATATCGGGGGTTCCTGGAGCATATGTCATGTGGTATCGACCTCTTTATCGTGCCATGAGGTATATGGCGTATCCATGCCACTTAAGATTATTCTTTTAAAGTAGTTTACGCCATCTGCTGGTGCTGTGTGTGTGCGACTTCGTTTAAAGAGAGAAAAGAAAGAAAAAATATTACGGGAGATGAGAAGTGTGGGTTGATTTGGTTGTGTGCAGGACTGATAGTGCTCTGAAGTTTGGATGGTTTTTCTTCACTTATCTGGTGAGTGTTTCATTTGGTTCAGTGAATTTTTGTTTTTGTTTTTGCTGATTTTGACACATCGAAAGGAGGAGAGAAAGAGAGTAAAAATAGCTTGAAATAAAAATGCAGTTTCACATTGGGTTTTGTGTATTTGCGGCGGTGGCTCCTCCAATCATATTCAAGGGAAAATCGTTGACGTAAGTAGCTTAATTAGTTACTAAAACACAGGAAAGAAAGTGGTAAGAGTAATCTGAAGTAAAATCATGATTGTTGTGTTTTGCAGGGGAATATTGCCGGCGATTGACGTGTTGAGCGGGAACATTTTGGTTGGGGTAAGTTGAAAGCATTATATAGCCAATATCTTTAAACTGATGTGGTGGACTACTTATGAGTTGGCTCAACTTTGGTGGCAGATATTCTACTTCATTGGGTTTGCGTTCTTCTGCCTGGAGTCACTCGTGAGCATTTGGGTTATTCAGGTTCCATCCTCTCTCCTAAAATAGTTATCATGAGGTTTGGTATTTTATGCAAGTAAATTGCAAAAAAAGAAGACGAAAAACTAAAATTGTTTGTATGGTGGGAACAGCAAGTGTACATGTACTTCAGGGGGAGTGGTAAAGCAGCAGAGATGAAGCAGGAGGCAACAAGACGAGCAATGATGGCAGCTCTCTGACCACACACACACACCGTTGAGTGTTAACCCTGAAGATAACAAACAAACACATCCTCTCCTTTTATTTCACTCTTTTATTTCATTTAACAAGTGTAACTCAAAACTTCTTACTTGATTTTTTTTTCTTTTTTAACCATCATCTTTGGAAAGAACCCCAAATTTTGAGTTCATAAATACACAAAGTTTGGATTATCTCCAAACGCGTAACGTATGGGGTAACCTTACAACAATACCGTCGTTTGTTGGTGGGTGCGATCATATAATAACATAT
>KE154727.1:377468-390595 GCA_000411075.1 Sisymbrium irio | reverse complement strand
GCTGACAAACAGAGGCGGCCGCACGTGCAGATGGAATCTGAGCTAGGCTCATAGCTCGGCGAGCGAAGGACGCCATCGATCTATCTCCACTTGGGTCTGATTTAGGGTTTCCGAGGATCTGATTTTGGATGTTAAAACAAAAGAGGTCGAGTGACACACCGGAAGCGCCTATTATACAGTAGATATATTTGTCCTTCCAAACGACGTCGTAACGTTTGCGTTAGGTGTCACTTTGGTCAGACGACACTTCCTTCTCTCCCAGAGGCTTCGACTCTAAATAGAGAAGATCCTTTTTGTTCTGTTTTGGGCTTTTTACTGCCTCTTTGTGTTGCTACTTGCCACTTGGTCAAGTCATTTGATTTTCATTTGTTTCACTGAAAAAACTCATACTACCATGTATATACCTAAATGGCATTAAAGTAAAACTCTTGCTCTTTTTTGTCAAAAAGCATCTTCTACTAATCAGTTTGGACATTTATTATGTTACTAGTAACTTTTATTACAAAACAGCCTAAAAACTCTATTCGAAGCTATGAATCAGCGGTGAAAAAGAGGAAACCAAAGTCCTAGTCTTGAACAAGTTTTGTATCCAAAGTCTCTTTGTGTTGGATCAGAAAACAGCACTTCAAGCTCCTTTCCTGCATCTACTTACATCCAAAACTACCATCAGGAAAGAAAGATACATATAATATCAGCTTCGAGAGATATTTATGCACAGACAATCTTTGTACCTGTAACTCAGATATCGTTCTCAGAAGATCATGGCACTGCTCCAGCATAAGCTTCTCTTGTGCCGCCACTTCAGCAAGTTGAGAGGCAAGTGGAACGATACACTCTATCTGCTAATGGAAGTTCTTATGTTACTAAACCACTTGTACTTTGATTCAGTTACCATGTCACTTTTATCCTCAGCGTCTAAATAACCTACCGTGGGAGCAAAACTATTCACATTTGAAATGATAGCATCAGAGACTGCTTCTACTTTCTGAAATGTATCGACAGCCGATTCCATGTTCACCTGAAAACCTCAGGAGCTATTGGCAAAACAAAAGACACACAAAATCCTTAGCAGGTGAGCATGATCTGATTTACCTTTGCACCTTCCCTTAAGGGAACCCTGGAAAGAACAGAATGCAGGGCTTGTCTGGTCATGGACATAGATGAAAAGTGTTGCCTTTCCATATCCTCCCAAGCTTCAAGATGCTTAACCTGTTTTAGATATATTACGTATCAGTCCGATTTAGACTTGCTTCAAAGAGACCAGCAAGACATTCTCTGCGGTTGGGGACTACCGAATTAATAAATGGGTTTGGACCTGACACGTACTTGAGAGAGAAGGACATGAGCCAGCTTCATCTCTAAGTTTTCCTTCTGCAGTTTAATCCTCGCTTGTAGAACCAAGTTTTTCAATTTGGTAAGAGTATCCCACGCACAGAGTACTTGTTTCTGAAAAGGTTTTATTAATCATTCAAAATCAAGATCTGCTCTTTCTTCATCCAGAAAAAAACGAGTAGAGGTGATAATGACTGTATTTGCAGAGAGTGAACAGTCATTACCTTTTCTCGGGAGGCTACATTATTGTTTGCAGCAGAGGCTCTAGCATTGACAAACCTCCACTGAACCAACCGATTGTTCATAAGCTTCAGCTGATGAGAAGCCTCTAGGTCATACATCTTTGGTTTTAATGGTGAAGAGATTGGAGAAGACTTCTTCTTGCTCCTGAAGAAATCGAAACCTAGGTTGAATAGTTTACCAACGCCTTTGCCTCTTGGAGGTTTGAGGTTTGAACTTGGAATTGTCACGGCCTGATGAGCTTCCAGTGATCTTCCTGGTGACAGCGCCCACTGAGACATTGAACTGCCATACCTGGCCACTGAATTAGTCCTCTTCGTTATACTCTCAATGCCCCTAACGCTCTTAGCTTTCTCGGAACCTTCTTGTGACCTTGGTTTTGTCATAGTGTTGGTGCCTTGCGATGACCCTTTGCTTAGTCTTTCTCTTGCATCATGCAGATATTTAGAAGAGACTTTGATACCAGGTTTATGGCTCCGGGATGAACGATTTGTGCTAAGAGTTGAAGCAAAGGACACCTCGCTCAACTCTGAATCTGATTCATCATTATAGGACTCATATAGTAGAGAGCATGAGTTTCTCCTTGGTGATGCCCTGTACAATGCACTTTCGTCGATGGAAAATCTGCCAGGAAGTATGACATTATCCTCATCATCGATCCGAAATGAAGGCCTACGATTTTCTTTTGTGTCAACTTCAGGGCCGTTGGATTCACTAGACGTGCTTTGATATGGGAACCCGAAACAAACACGTGTGCTATCTGACATCCGATCATGCTTTTTCAGACGGTTGTTGTTGTGATCAACTCTCTTGGTAGATGAATTGGAAGTGGAGTTTCTGCGGTTAGGAGAAGAAGATGAAGACGGAGAGAGAAAACGAGAACTAACCTCGCGGGACTTTCCTCTTCTTGTTTTGAATTGCTGAAGGGAAACCTCTTCATGCTCACAGCTGTTCATTGTTACCCTTGAGCTTCCAGAGAGAGAGAGAGAGAGAGAAATGGAAGCTTGTAAATGTTATCAGAAGATACAGAATCTTTTCGACTTTCAAAAGAGAAACAAACTTTTGAAAGTGGCGGCTCCATAGATGAGTCATGAGTTGTTGGTTCCCACTCTGGTCGCCAATATTATAGGGTTTATTGTTATTGCTATTCAGTTAAATTAAACTTAATCTGATACCCATAGAAGCAAAGATCTTTTTTTTATTGTGTTTTTACGTGAAGATATACTGTATACAAGCAGAGAATAGCTGATGGTTCATTGAATTTGAATATGACATTCACAACATACAGTAAGTGATTGGTGTTTGAGCATACAAAGCAGTGTCTCTGTAACCAAATGTGGAAGATGTGGCGGTCTAGAAGAGGAAGTAAACCTAGACGAACTCTAAGATATCACTGAAAATTGCATTGTTGCATAAAAGGGTGACTGTAATCAACGTATTTCTCCCACAAAGGTTTGTACCTCTCCGTCCCGATCTTCAACCACGGCTTTAAGTTCCCATTGAAATGAAGAACAGCTCCCTTGTCTATCACACGAGCATCGACATTGGCATATCCCAATCCCAGGACATGCCACGATGGCTCTAGTGCTTCTGTTAACCCGTAAAATGTCAGAAGCCCTGGAGGCAGTGTCCCAAGTTTCCACAAGGTCCGGTCCACGTTCTTTTCTTGCCAGTAGTGGTATATGCCGGTGACATTCCTCTTCCTCCACTCGACTAAATCAAAGACGTTCATCCCAAAAGCCCACCCACAGGCATCTGGATCAAAGTGGGAGCGGATGAGAGGATGGGAGTAGTTCAAGTACTTGTGGTACCGGTGGAACGTCTCCATGCATGTCTCAACGGCCCCGTTCACGTTTCTGTTCAAATCGATAGAAAAGAGAGCGGAGAGGTCCTTCTGCACAACGACGTCATCATCAAGAAAGACGACCTTCTTCAGGGCAGGAAACACTTGAGGGATGTAAAACCTGAGATGGTTGAGCATGGAGAGATACTTGGGGTTTCTGAATTTGATTGGTGTGCGCCCATCGTCGTTGTGTCCAGAGAAATAGTAGCTTTGGGTATCAGAGTCCTGCAGCTGCTTGAGGACCGGGACGTAAGAAGCATTAAGCCATTTGAAATCCTCAAATTTCTGAACCTCCACAGTGACCCCTCTGAGGTTGTCCATGTTCATGGCGAACCAGGACTTCATGGCAGCATAGTTGATCTCGTTGGTGACGAGATGAAAGACGAGTTTCTCAGGGGCCTTGGAGTTGAGAGCGGTGGAGTTGACGACGACTGAAGTAGCAACGATGTTATCAGAGAAGACACAGAAATGGTAGAGACTGGTGTCGGTGAGTTTGGAGGCGACAAGTTGGGTCCTCTCGGTGAGCCTGGCCTGTAAATCCGAGTTCTGAAACCACTCGGTAGTGAGGCGAACACCGAGGCAGTAGAGACTCTTGGGGACTTCCTCGGCGGCGATCTGGGCGTACTTGGCGCTCTTGTCGGAGAGGGAACTCATGTGTTCCTCGAGGGACTGGATGGAGGCCTTGAGGCGCATGATCATGGTGGCGCTGTCGTAGTGAAGCTGCTGGGCCTGGAAGAGGAGGACGGCCATGTCGCGGATGGTAGAGTCGGAGTCGAGGAGGGTCAAAGGACGCCTGGTGGTGGCGGCAGTGGAGAGAAGGAGCTGGGAGTTGCGGATCTGGGCGCTAAGGTCCCAAGCAAACTGAAGGTTTTTGCTCTCCTTGGCGATGACGACAAAGGCTTTGGCAAGAGCAATCTGGTCGTTAACTTGGCGAGCGACGGAGGTGGGGCTCAACATCTCCTCGGTCATGTTCATTCCCTCTGCAAACTTGTCATGACGGTAACGACGCTGCAAAATTAAGAAACAATCCTCTAAATATACAAAGGAGATAGATACAAGGATATGCAAAAGAATACCTAAGACGATTCCACCTAACTAGCTAACTAACTACTAACTAACTAAATTAGTAGTAACTAACATTCCCATCAAGTAGTAGAAGAGGGAAGAGTTGATGATCCCTAGTTCCCACTGACAAGGAAGAAGAAAGAAAAACCTTGGGAATATCGGGCCTTGGTTCAATCCGACCAGTCTTGGTGAGAATGAGGATGAAGAGCATGACGACGATCCCAGAGAGCACCCACCACACCACATTCGAGATCTTCCTCCTCCCTCCTCCCCTCCGGAATTCCGACCCTCTCCTCCTCATACTACCGAGCAAAACAAAAAGCAAACGGAGCAGCCCAGATCTGAGTGATCGAGTTAATGGTCTCGATAATTAATTCCGATCTGGGAGAAGAAACATTAACAAAAATAAGCTCTCGAAAGCGACCACCACCGTCTTCTTTCTCTTTCTTCTCTTCTTTTCGCTGTGAGAGAAAAACAAACAAACCCTTCACTTTATTTTATTTATTATTAATAGAGACCGAAAAGACATATCTACCCTCATATCTCTTCTCGGACAGTTACCTCCGGCGGAGAGTGTCTCTCTCATCTATCTGACCAGAGAATCTCCAGATGCTCTTGTTTTTGTCGGTGCGTCTCTATTGCCTTCTCAGTTGTATTTGTTTTTTCTTCAAACTGCTTCACAAAGGCCAAGGAGTAACAAAAACAAAAAAAATCTTTGTTTTTACAAGCTGATGATTCATCAGGAAATATCTTTGTGTTCCATTTATCCGCAAATTTGATTTGAGATGGGTCATTATTACTAAAATCGGAATCTACCATGCTTCAACTCTTTGGATTTAGGAAAGATAATTTAGAAACTTGCCAACAAGGGTCGGTCTTCCACTCTGGCTTTTCTCTCTCTCGTCAGGGATTTTAATCTACTATGTATTGTGTTTGCTTTTATCACAGAGTGCATCCTTGCAATAACAGTTACACTTGAGTTGACCAATACTTTATTTCGTAACTAGCTCTTAACATGGAATGTTTGTCTCTATGTCTCTTCTCCCTTCTTGAGGTGTGCTCATTTTTTCCTATAAAGAGAAGCGAAATGATGTCATCTCAGCTCTGCATCATAACAAGTCTCTCTTCCTCATTTTTCTTTGTTATGGCAGGGTGGAAGAATTGGTCTGCCAACCAATGAATGGTTACGCACTTGTGAACGGGTATGTGAGAATGTATGTATGCCAATTGGAGACTGTCCTTCCGTTAATTACTCAACGTGACATTGTTATGGTTTGTGAAATCTTCAACCATCTGTGATATATATACTGCGTTGTCTTGCTCTATGGTGCTTGTTATCTAGTATAGTTTTTATTGCGAAATAAGCTCATCTAATTTGAAGATGCTGACAACAAGGATAAATCAGGAACCTCTGTCTGTGGAACAATTCCAAGGCGTGGTTGAAGATATCCTTGCGGAATGATGCAGAGCACGTTCTAATAACCAGGCATTTGAGTCTTCCTGCATCGATCTGGTCAGGTACTTGATTGACATGGGACGTTATTGTTGACAACAAGTCAGGCGTCACAGTCCCTTCTGTAAGCTCATAGGGTGCGCAATGCTCAATGTCCTTCCTATGCGTTTCAGAGATGGAGGACATTCTCAGTTTCCATTCTGGTTCTACGCCAAACTATTCAATAGAACTCTTGGATGAACTGTCTAGAATCATCGCTTGGCAACTCAAACCACTTTGCTTGGCAAGATTATATACATGTGATGTATCTGAAAAATGAAATGGTGCACAGATACAAACACCTTAGCCAATATGCTCCATTGCGAAGGAGCCAAGCAGCTGCGTAACTATTGCCAGTAGACTGGGCTTATGTTCAAAGAATTTCAACTGCAAACTGCTCTCCGTTGGCACGTCACTAGTCGAATGCATATAAACTGTTCGAATGTTAAAATAGGACATTAAAATATGTATAAACATAAATGAATTGAGTAAAAAGAAACTTCAAATTTTCAATTTTTTTCTTATCACCTCAAATTTCATTTTTTCCAACCCCGACTGTTTTAAGAAGGATTTTTAAAATATTTAGACATACTGATTCCACCTGATTTCCCTACTTACGAATCAAATTGGGGGATTCCACCTTGTGTAACAGTATGTTTCTATATACAAATCCTTAATTCGGTTCCTTAAATTATTATGTGTTGAATTGAACGTTTTCCTTATTGTAACGCACAAAAAAACAATCAAATCGAACAGTTGTTCGAAAAAAATAAAGAAACAAAAAGGAAATCTCCAGGGAACGCGGAACATAATTATTTATTATTACAGGAACAGAAATTTGTTAAGAGTAAAAAAAGTCTTGAAGTAAAGGAGAAGTCAAACCCTAAAAAAATATGCGCTTTATTTAGTGGGTCCCGCCGACGAATATTAACAAATAATACAGTATATTCCAAATTTACTTGGGCGCTACTCCAATTTCCTAAATACCTCACTGTCCTTTTTATTTTTATTTTTCCTTTTTTCTTGGGGGTGTGTGTGTCGCCGGCCTCTCTCTCACGTTCCCTACTAAAAGGCGTAGGTTTGACAGTTTGCATTCTCTGCATATTTCACATACGCAGCCTCTCTTCCAATAAAGTTTAGCTCCTTTGTTTTGGATCTGAGGGCGATAAATTAGCAGAATCATCACCATGAGCTTCCATAGCTTCTACGAGAGAGCTTTTAGCTTATTAAAGGCTCACCCTTCCGCTTCCAAGCTTCTTGTTCTCAGTACCTTCAGGTCTCTTCGTTCTTTGCTTGCTTTTTTTGTATATGCTTTGACATTTGTCCGAATATTTCTTCAAATCTTCTTTTTTCATGAGATAGTAATAGTAGTCTTACATGATATCTTGGACCTCTCTCTGCCGAATTTATCGCTGAAAGTTGTAAGACCATATGCATGTATATATATACTAGCTCTAAAGACACAAAGCTTCACATGTCTCTTTTAAGTTTAGATCCAGTTTTTCTTTCTTTCTTTGGTAACGTACTTCATCAGATCTTGGTTTCGAAAAATCTCTGTTCGTCTCTCTGACCCTTTTTCGTTGATGTGTTGTTGTGTTCAGTGGTGGCAGTCTGCTTGTGTATTCCGACTCGAATCCATTGACACGTATCTTACACGCAGACGACCAGCAAATCAGAAAGAAGAAGAAGGTGGTCGTTCTTGGGAGTGGCTGGAGTGGCTACAGCTTCCTGAGTTACCTCAACAACCCCAATTATGATGTTCAAGTCGTCTCTCCTCGCAACTTTTTCCTTTTCACTCCTCTTTTGCCAAGTGTTACCAATGGTACTGTCGAAGCGCGTAGCATTGTTGAACCCATCCGTGGCCTTATGCGCAAGGTGACACCCCATCCCTCTCTCTTCCATCATTACCTTTTTCATGTTTTGAGTCTTCATTTCTGATGTTTTGATTATCTCAGAAAGGATTCGAGTACAAAGAGGCAGAGTGTGTCAATATTGATGCATCTAACAAGAGAATCCACTGCCGGTCCAAGGATGGCTCAAGCCTTAAGGGCACCACAGAGTTTGACATGGATTACGACATTTTAGTAATAGCTGTTGGAGCTAAGCCTAACACATTCGGCACCCCTGGAGTTGAGGAACATGCCCATTTCCTCAAGGAAGCCAATGATGCTCTGAAAATCCGTCAGTCTGTCATCGACTGTTTCGAGAGAGCCTCTCTTCCCGATCTAACTGAAGAAGAGAGGAAAAAGATTCTGCATTTCGTCGTCGTTGGTGGAGGACCAACTGGGGTCGAGTTCTCTGCAGAGCTCCACGATTTCTTAGTGGAGGATGTGTCTAGGATATACCCAAAGGTCCAAGAGTTCACAAGAATCACTCTTCTTGAAGCAGGCGACCACATCCTCAACATGTAAGTTACCAATCTGAGTTTCTAGCTTTGGGTTAATAATCTGCTGCTCTTCTAAATGCTGGCTTCTCTTTCCTTCAGGTTTGACAAGAGGATCACTGCTTTTGCTGAGGAAAAGTTCCAGCGAGACGGTATTAATTTGAAGACAGGGTCCATGGTTGTGGGAGTGTCTGCTGACGAGATATCCACAAAGGAGATGGGAAGTGGCAAAATCGTCACCGAGCCTTATGGTATGGTTGTGTGGTCAACAGGAATTGGTTCACGACCTGTCATTAAGAACTTTATGGAGCAGATTGGTCAGGTTAGATTACTGTTTTTCAAATCAAGACACTGCAATCATTTGCTCTTGTCCACAGTCCACCTGACTTAACAAAGATTGCTGCATTCTATGCTTACAGAGGAAGAGGCGTGTCTTGGCAACTGACGAATGGCTTAGAGTGGAGGGATGCGATAGTGTCTATGCTTTAGGTGACACTGCAACCATCAACCAACGCAGAGTCATGGTATCATCATCATCATCTACATATATATATACCTTTCCTTGTGTCATATACATATCAGAGAGAAGTGAAAGTTTGATCTCTTGTTGTCTTGGTGTTGGTGAACAAACAGGAAGACATAGCTGAAATATTCAGCAAAGCAGACAAGGAAAAGACAGGAACTTTGAACAAGAAAGAGTTCAAAGGAGTGGTGAAAGACATCTGCCAGAGATACCCACAGGTGGAGCTCTACTTGAAGAAGAAGAAGATGAGGAACATAGCAAACTTGCTGAAGAGTGCGAATGGGGAGGACACAGAAGTGGATATCGAAAAGTTTAAGCAAGCCCTCTCTGAGGTGGATTCCCAGATGAAGAATCTTCCACCAACAGCACAGGTAGCAGCACAACAAGGGAAGTACCTGGCCAAGTGTTTCAACAAGATGGAGAAATGTGAGGAAAAGCCAGAAGGCCCACTGAGGTTCAGAGGAGAAGGTCGGCACAGGTTCCAGCCATTCAGGTACAGACATTTTGGATCGTTTGCGCCGCTGGGAGGGGAACAGACAGCAGCTGAGCTGCCAGGGGATTGGGTCTCAATTGGGCACAGCACACAGTGGCTCTGGTACTCGGTCTACGCCAGCAAACTGGTGAGCTGGCGCACAAGGATGCTCGTCGTCTCTGACTGGATGCGACGCTTTGTCTTTGGCCGTGACTCGAGCAGCATCTAAGCTTCCTTCTTCTACGATTTCCTAAATTTTGCCTGCGCTGTTTTTGTTGCTGTTTTGATATGAGCTACTTTTACATCATCTTGTCTTTTTTTTTGTACCAACGGAGAAAAACAAACAGCGATGAAGAGAAATTTTTGATCCATAAATATTCTTGTCGGACCTCTTGTTTCGTCCTTATATATTCGATTCCGGTTCCGCAGTTTTGCGGCTACACTAGCCCTTAAATTCTTGTTTTTCCTCTTCTGGAATACTGTTGTTTCTCAACTTGGCCAATCGTCCTTTCGAAAACTGTTCCTCGGTGACAATTGAAATTTGAATGATTTTGACCGTTGTTTACAGAAACAGGTGAAATCCGGGCCATTAGATTGGCCCATTAAGTCTGTTGTTGGTTGGATCTACCTTGGCTTGGGTTTTTAAGTCACAATTTTGTGGCCCATTAAAAAGGCCCAAACAATTTGACCCGATCATCATCATCATCATCATCCTACGTCGTGAGAGTCGCCTTGTTCCTCCCAAAACCACCGACGGCTCGGCTCTGTAATCGGAACCGCCGTGAACCTCACTTTCAATGCATATAGATGCCATCCTCCCTTAACCACACTAAATCGACCCCGGGGATTGCATCGATTATGCCATCTGGTTGCAGTATCAGGGCTCTGTGGATAGTCAACAATCAGGACGCTGTGGTTTTCTCCAGGTGGGTTTTGAAATAAAGATCAACCTCTTCAGGAGATCATCTCTCTGTTCTAAATCCTAGTTTGAATGCAGGAGGTTTCCGGTCGTTGAGAAACAGTGGAGCTCCGCTTTCAAGAGTGGCTTGGATCTTCCTCGAGTTCCCACTGATCAACAGCTCGCCAATGCTTTTGCTCGAAGAAAGAGTCGGTAAGGAGAAGAGACTTTCCCATGCCCAAAATTGCTGCTTTTGGTTTTGTTTGGCTAATCCAATTTGATTAGGGAAGGGTCTACTCGTGGATATGGAATACGTGTGCCTCAGTCTACCAAAGGATCTGATTCATGGGTTGACGATCCCATCACTCGTCATCTTATCAGCCTCTCCTTGACCCAACAACAAGAAGAAGAAGAAGGGGAGGATGGTGATGGCGAGAAGAATGTTCTCTGGCCAATTGTCCTGCACATCAAGGGCCTCTATTCCATCCTCGTCTTGCCTTTGGTTGAGCCAAGGGAGATGCACCACTTCATCAAGTTACGTAGGAGATCTGATTGCGGACCAGCCGTGGGTGAAGATCTCAGCTTCTCATCTCTCTTGCTTAACATTTCATCCATCACTGGGTACTTACTAAATTCATCTCTTTTCTCACCGATTTTCTTCCTTTTCTTATATGTATATGCGTGTGAGATGAGTGTTAGTAATCACTAGTATGGTAAATGGTAATGCCCAAGTATTCTATCCAACCTTCAACTTCTTGGATAATCTAGTGGGTTCATACATATATGCTTTTGGTCTCTTACCGCTACTCCTTGATTGCATTTCTCACTCATGTTGTAGGGCTTTCATGGTGGCTCATGCATTTGGAGACATCATTTCTGGTGATACCGCAGAACCTGAGGTTGTTGTAAGTGCCTCACCCTCTGTTGGTGGATTGTTTGATTCACTCACTGGAAGCATTGGTATCTCATCGAGGGCAAAACCCGTAGCTGCACCCCTTGCATCTTCTTCCCCTTCTGGACCCGCTACAACTGGAGCCGCGGCTTCAGATGCTCCCAAAGCTGCCTCACTGGATAAAGATCTACTTCGAAATTTTATCGCTACTGCTATGCCGTTTGGTTCGTACTTCCTCTCTGTCATAGATTGTTTTAATTCTGTCTTGTACTAGATCATTTTCTCCCTCTGATTGGTGTGCTACGAATCCCTGACATCTTTTAATCGATTTTTCAGGTACCCCATTAGACCTCAGTCTTCCTAATATCTTTGCTATTAAGGCGAATGGCTTTTCCTCTGCTGAGCCTCCTCCCCAAGAACTTAAGCAACCAGCATGGAAACCATACCTGTACAAAGGAAAGCAAAGGCTACTGTTCACTATCCATGAGACGGTTAACGCTGCAATGTACGACCGCGATGAGATTCCTGATAGTGTATCTGTCGCCGGACAGATTAACTGCCGGGCAGAGCTAGAAGGACTACCCGACGTGTCGTTCCCTCTAGCAGGGCTGAGTACAGCGCACATCGAGTCTATATCTTTCCATCCATGCGCCCAAGTTCCAGCACATGGGATTGACAAGCAGAACATCGTTTTCCAGCCTCCCTTGGGTAACTTTGTTCTCATGCGATACCAGGCGGGTTGTGGGCTTGGACCCCCAGTGAAAGGGTTCTATCAGCTGTCGATGGTCTCAGAAAACGAAGGTGCATTTCTTTTCAAGGTGCGCCTCATGGAAGGTTACAAGTCTCCTCTGTCAATGGAATTTTGCACTATTACTATGCCCTTTCCACGGAGACGGATTGTGGCATTTGATGGGACTCCGTCAGTTGGGACCGTTTTGACCACAGAACACTCTGTTGAGTGGAGGGTTGTGGGTGGCGGACGTAGTCTTTCTGGAAAAAGCCTTGAGGCAACTTTCCCTGGGACGATTAAGTTCAGTCCACTGCAGAGCAGGAGAAGAGGAGGCGGGGATGATGAAGAGAGTGAGAGTGAGAGCGGTGAGGGTACAGAAAATGTGGTGAACGTGGAGGAGTTCTTGGTGAAGAAAATGAACAAGGATCTCCCAGCAGTTGAGATGGAGGAACCCTTCTGCTGGCAAGCCTATGACTACGCTAAGGTATGTATATGTGTCTTTTTGCCCGGCCGCCTTTTGGAAAATCTTCTGGACTTGGTTGTTATGCAAATCTATCTTCTGGTTTACAGGTCTCGTTCAAGATTGTTGGGGCATCTGTATCTCGAATGTCAATAGACACAAAATCGGTAAGCCTTTTTAATGATTACGTTTCTATTACAAGTTAACAAGAGTTCTTTGTCTCTGATTATCCCCTCCTATTTGTTTTGCTAGGTCAATATCTACCCAACCACAAAGTCGCCGGTCGAGTATTCTGCTCAGGTGAGACTTAGGAAATGTTTGAACCAAGATGTGATCCTTTTTCCATAGGCTACTAAATGTGGTGAGTAACTAGAAATATAATATTGTGCGTTTAACAGGTGACTTCTGGAGATTATATATTGTGGAACACATTGGGGAAGGCTCCATCAACAGCCGCTGTGTAATTAGTTTCCAATATCCCGACCGATTTGATTTGTGTCTTCTGTGAGTTTGAAATCATTAGAAGTATGAGAGTATTTGATTGTCCCATTTTTGCTGCGGAAGTGAATCTGTATATTATTTTTTGTTGTTTCTTTATAGGAAAAGAAGATGAATGTTTTATGGCATGGAACATGTGAGACAATAAGCCTATTAATAAGATTGGTATGTTGATGAAGTTGCCACTATTTTGATTTGTTTACAAGTCAAGAGTTGCGTCCTATGTGAAATCGCGAATCCAAGGTTGCAAGAAAAGTCTATATACAAAATTACAAAACTAGAGTAAATTTGTCAATGTG
>KE154727.1:343086-364249 GCA_000411075.1 Sisymbrium irio | reverse complement strand
GTGGCCGGGAGCCAATGAGGGGCTGCCGCGTGGCGACTGGAGTGGGCCAACGCAGCAGAGGCCGCAGAGGCGCCTCCTCTCAGCAGCAGCTGCAAGAAGAAGACGCAGAGTGTCGGTAGGATGGCCGGAAGGAGCTGCATTTCCACCGGCGATACCACACTTGTATTCTATTGATGAGCAAAGCGAAACAATCTAAATGAAGAAAAAAGTGGAGTGAGAGAGAGTGTAAGAAAGTTGTTGGTTTGTGGGTTAAATAGAGGATGGGATGGGATGGTTCTATTATATCTGCATAAATAAAAATGAAAGGAAAGAGAAGCCTTTTTGCATCCAATCAAGATCAAAGATGCATTCTGTGTGTGCCGGTTATGTCCCTGAGCCCTTCTTCTTATTTACGAAATGTATGCCATTGATGGACCCACTGACAGTTAGGGCCTCGATTCCGCACGATCCCGTAGGGTAATGGGTGTTTATGCAATTATAAAGATTCGGCCGTTGGTGTCTTTGGGAGAAAGTTTCTTTCTTCCTGTGCTTGTGCTTGTTCGTGTTCTTGTGCAAAAGAAAAGGAACCCGTTCTTCTTACTAGATTATTACTTACGTTCATTATTCTATCGTCAATTACACTCCAACTTATTCTATACGTAGTAGCTTGTTTGAGGATGTGAGCGGCTCAATTTGTTGGGACATCATTGTTCAATCAATTCACTAGCTAATGACTTATCTTGATAGCATTGAACTCAGTACTACTCGCTAGTATATATAAACTTAATACAAGTCATATGTACTCCTTACGACAACAAACAAACAATACATCACATTTCATGCATCTGAATTCTGAAGAAACAGAAACCTTTATAAAAAATAGGAGATTGATAGATTGATCAACGACGTAACTATCTATGAGTCTCTCTCTATCATAAAGATTGGAGATACGAAATCTTGTTGCCCATAGCGCATCACGGCATCAACCATATCTGCAACTTAAAATATTATTTTCATAACTGTTTCCGAATTTCGTATTTTCTTTTAACGAAGTAACGAACAACTAATCATACCTCAATGAGGCCATTATTCACTTTGATTTCCCTTTACATGGTCAAAAAGAAATAAAAAAACGAATATCGCAGTCGTGTAGTTTCCTATTTTTACGGATTGGTTTATTCGACCGCACATGACAATATGACACGAGTCTAGTGCCTAGGCCACAATCCTTACTTTTGATTATATGATCCTTCTTATACTCTTTCTTCCAAGTTTACAAAGCAAAACGATTCTTTTTAGGTACAACTTCGGAAGGAACTATATTCTATCGTCAATTACACTCCAACTTATAAAGTATGATGACATTATATATGGTGTTGAAACGTAGTCCCAAAATTAATCAGTAGATACGCTTACTTTGTACGGTGCATTTGAAATCAAAATGTATTAACAAAATTTTTCTTACATCGTGTTATACAGATCTTGTGTATTAAGGCCGCTTATTTTGGTTAATTATAGACAGAATTTGTTATAAGTGATAGATAATATATAAAATCAACTTATTAATAGACATCTTGATTCTTGGATTTATATATATATTGCGTGTGTGCAGTAGCAAAGACTGGTGAAAGATATTATTGACAACTTCAATAAAAAAGAAAAGAAAATCGAGATACGTTAAGAGAAATTGGAATGATATGCTTTAATCAAAGTGGAAAAGTCATATTGTATTATTGAGAATGACAACAAGATAAAGATGTTTTGTATTTTATGAGACTACAAAGTCACATGAGATGATGAGGGAGTATCAATAAAAACAGTTCATTTAGGAATCTTACAGTTCACAACCACATTCTCAATTAATTCCTTCTTCACATTTTTACACAATGAGACTTTATTCACTCCCTCCCATGTGCCCATAAGGCAATAAGATTTCTCATAAAATACCAATGGTGTTGGATTAATTAAGCATTTTTTTCAACGATTATGTGAACACCTAAAGAAGGCTAGCTCCATAAGAATCTTTAACAGCGATGGTCAAAGATGTTATGGTAGCTATTATACGGATAATTGCTGTGTTCTGCGACTTTGAAAAAACTAAACAAGGACTAAAGCGAGGACCAAGAAAACCTATTAATCATGTTGTAAACCAGTTGGTATAGAACCGGTACCGACCACAAAGTTCCAAACGATGTTCTTAAAGAGTGGGCATTGGTGCTTGTGTGACATGAGAGAGAGGGTCCGAACTGATCACATATTGTAGTTTATAAAAGTACATTCCCATATGTATGTGTATGCAAGATCTTTTTACAAGAGATCATATGGTATGTTGGACATCGGAGAGAGTGATGTGAGATAGATAGATGGAACAAGAAGCCAAAGCAAGTAATATACATTGAAAGAGCGACTCTTAATTTGCTATTTACTTCTCAGAGCTTCTTGGCCTGCATCTCTCACCGGTTCGCTCTTTCATTAATCCTAACTGTCCAAGCATCCGGTTTGGCTCCGTAAATGGGTTCTCCAACAACGCATGGACGCGGCTGGCGAGCATCACGCAGGAGTGCAACCCTGCTCACGTCGTATTCATCGTCACTGTCATAATGCCGGTGAGGTCCAAGAGCTTTAAGCAACATGGCCAATAGAACTGATACACCCTACCATATATACAAAGAGGAAAAGCTGTGAAACATTGCAACCAAGCAGTTTAAAAGCACAGCTACAAGTAGAAAGTTGTTGCTATCAAGATACCTGGACACAGACAATGGAAAGGCCTATCCATCTGCAAATCTTGAAATTTGACTCGATGAACTTGGAGAACTGGTGGAACGCACCACTTGGATCCTCTGGAAAGTCCTGAATGAAAGCTTCTAAAAAATTAGGATCATGGGCGTGACTAGTGCGAGCCCCTGAAAATATATGCAAAAGAAAAGAGAAGAGAGAATATACCTCTTTCCAGTCATGGTTTAGAAAGATATCGGCAACCACACCTCCTTCAACCATAATTAGCAAGAGGATGAATCCCATATACTGGATCCAGTGGATAAAGCCAACATACATTCACATGAAAAAGAAACACAAGAATAGGTTCAGGAAGGAATGCTGAAACTAACAAACCTGCACCTTCAACTCTATTGATGCTACTAATCGTCAAATACAGAGTTGCAGGAAAAACTTTTATGAAGAAGAGAAGCTTCATTTACCAAGTAAAGGCAACATCCATTAACGGTTTCAGCAGCTATGTGGCCGGCACAAGTGATAACACAGAGGATAGCCCCGAGACCAAGAAATGCATAAATGAACCTGCACAGATTCAGCAATTTTCATTAGCAATGGCAGAGTTATAACAATTGACAACATAAACAAAGAAAAAGATAGATAGATAGATAGTTCCTCTCCAACAAGATGTGTCACTCATATCCTATTCCATCAGACAAATCTTACACTAGTCAGCTTTGAGCTCGCAGACAAGACACCACACACATCAAGCTTACAGAATCTAAGAGTAGCGAGAAAAGTGAAGGGATACATAATAAAAGAGGAAACTTTTCACAAGGAGAAGGAGGATACCAAGGGACAGGGTGATGAGTATCAGCGAAGGGGAGAGTTCCCATTTGTTCTTGCCATTGCCTAATCAGCCAAACAGCGTAGAGGATCATGGCGATCCCGACCATCCCAAGAAGGGAATTCACCAGCTTCAACATGGACTGAAAGCAGCTTCTCACCATCCTCACCATCTTTTACCCCCAGAAGATGAAGAGACGACGACAAGCAAGAGTAATTATGTCTTGGGTAAGGAATTGTCGGTGGGCGGTTGGGTCGAAGGAGAGGAGAAGTCGAAAAGAAGCTGTGAATCCCGTAGCTGCCGAACTTGTCTCTCTGTCAATCAAAGCACGAAACTTTGTTTTCTTTAACCCCAAAATAAAAAAGATATCTACTTGCTTTTTTTGGTTGGAGCTAAAAAAATATATCTTTAATGGAAAAAATCACACTTTACGCCAAAAACAATCAGAAGTCTTTGGAGACCACAGGATTGAATTGATCCACGCTTGGTTACTTGAAAAGCTGCGAGCTTTGCTTGTATGGAATGAAGGGTGAGACTCTGGTCAAAGGCGTCAATGATTCTATCACGATGGGTTTCCTTCACGCCGGTCGAGCTTTTCCCACCGCGTTATTATTCGCAGTTTCGCCGTTTCTCCTTTACCACTTGTCGGTTGAGATCCAGCCCTTGTCTCAGATGCTCCTCTCTCAAACCCAAATCCCCACAGGAAACTAACGAGGTGCGTCGTTACATTACAATTCGGATGAAAGTTCGAACCTTTTTTTCTCCCTCTTTAGCGGAGATTCTGATTCCTGTAATGTCCGGTGCTTTTTGGGCCGTTGAACAGTTGGAGAATGAACAAGGGTTCTCTGTTTTGGCATCAGAAACTCCATGGGAAGAGAAGGACATATGGAGCACACTGGCTCTTTACATGTTCTGTCTGCATATTCCTCTCAGTTTTGGCGGGTTGTCCACTGTTGCCCGCCTACTCCACCAGCCACTTCTTGATCCTCAAACACAAGTGAGTGAGACACTCTCTTTCCCTTTTATTGTGTGTGTGTGGAAGGCCTATGTTTCTTAGTTGGACAAGAGTGTCTTTGGCGCGTTGGAATGGTTTTAGTATTGTAGGGATGAGCAATTGGGTACTTTTTTAAGAGTAGGGAAATCAAGTCATCATCAACCATCTCTGCCGTTATTCTATTTATGCTTTTGATTCCTCAAGTCGATTTTTTTGTTTCGTGTTGATATTCTTGGTGTGGCTACAAAGTACAGGTGCTATCACTTGTGGTTCTCCAGATGGTCGAACTTTCAGTGACGGTCTTCCTGCTGAGGATCACCGCGAAGCCTCAATTCAAATCAATCAACTTTCTAAAGGGTACTAATGACTCGAATGAAGGAAGAAACTGGGTGGTTGGATCAGCTTTGGGTTTGGGAAGCCTTGTGGGATTTATCGCGGTCACATCACTTGTAGCTGATCAACTCTTTGGTTCTAAGGTCTCCCCAGTGTTCTGATATTTAATAAATCTCTTGTAAAGATCATATGCTTTAGCATCTTTAACTCAGCAGAAGGCAATGTGTTTTGATCTCTCAGGATGCGCACAACTTGGAATTGGAGAAGATAATTGCGAGCGGAGAAGTGTCGAGAGTCGGGTGTTTTGCCCTCTACTGCGTTACAGCTCCCATCCTCGAGGAGATAGTGTACAGACGATTCCTACTGAGCTCATTGGCGTCGAGAATGGAATGGAGGAAGGCCCTTGTGATCAGCTCAGGAGTATTTGCAGCTGCTCACTTCTCAGGGGAGGATCTGGTGCAGCTGTTTGGGATAGGGTGCGTTCTAGGGGGATGTTACAGCTGGTCAGGGAACTTAGCCTCGTCGGTGGTCGTCCACTCCTTGTACAATGCCTTGACACTCTTCCTTACGTTACGTTCTTAACCACATTACCAAAGATGAGCGAGATAGAGAGAGAGAGATCCGGTGGGGCCATTTCCCTTGTCAGTTACGTCATTTGGGGCACTTAGTGAGAAAACAATGCAGATTTCTAAATTGGACCAAATTTTAGAATGGAAATTACTGCATAGTTAGTTTAATAGCCAGATTAAAGATTTTAGTAGTTTTTGTTTCCCAATACCTAAGCATACAAAAAGTCATCCATTTGTTTGAAATCCTGAATTCACATAAAATAGAATGTAACATAAAATAAGAAAATCAAAACAAAATAATATTCTGGTGAATGATTTAATGTTCAAATGATATTGTGAGGCATACTCTTCTGTGTAGCACTAACAACATATTACTTTATATGGTTCATTGGTTATGATTTATGAATACAACATTAACCGCTAAGGGAGTGATTGATTAAGACTGATGATATCTCTATTATCTTTTCCTCTGTGGAGAATACAGCGTCTAAACCGTGTCCGTGTGTGTGTACATGTGTGTTTGAGATAGAATCTTGTTCCCATTTCAATTAAATAAAGTGTATTTGACTAGTAGAACAAGTAACAAAAGGTAGAGAGCTTAACTAAGTAAAAAAGGCTTTAGTTTATACAAAAGATGATATCTGTAGTAGACTAATTACCTGTCTGTCTATCTGCGACGTATGGACAAAGAAACAGAGTTTAAAGCATTTGTTAATCTTTGAGAAAAACCAAAGTGTGAAAAAGGGAATGAGATAGAAGGAGGACCAATAACAAAGAAAGCAAACGGGTGGTCCATTTGTGGGTCCCGCGTGATGAGGATTGCACCCAGCTGGCCATCAAATTTTCACCGCAAAACGCCGATTTGCCAACGGTCATCTTTATGCCACGTGTGTACAAACGGCCTCTCCTTGGGGCCGGACGCACCAGATGGATTCAACTGCAATTTACAGCTACTTATAGATATTTGCACCAATATTTTTTTTTTGTTAAACCTAAATATTTTTAAAAGTGAAAGGAAAGCAAATCACAAAATTAGAGAAAGAAAAGTAGGAAGCATAAATACAGCAGAGATAGCGCTTAGGTGTAATCTCCCCGATTTAAGTCTAAAAATAAAACATCTTTCTCTCAGAATAAACGCATCATAGCTGTCCATTCCCTTTCTTTGATACATAAATAGAGAGAGATGTGGGCACAAGACAAACTTTAAGACTACATAACAATAATAATATCTAAAGTCTCTCCTCTGGTGCCCCCGAGGAACAGAGAGAAAGAGAGAAAGAAGGTATCCAAGGAAGAAAGAAGGAAGAAAGAAGGAAGATGGGAGCATTCGAGGATCAGGTGAAGATGAGGGCGATTGAGTTGAAGCATCTGTTCAAGAAAGGTATCAAAGTGGTGGGCAAATCTTGCAAGAAGGGATGGTCCAAAGTCAAGAACCTTCGTCGCTGATTCTTCTTGTTTCATTCTCTCCATCTTTGTCTTGTTTTTGCCCTCTAAAGATACACTCAAAGTCTTGTTTTTGATTCTTCTTACTTTTGTGGGTTTTATATAAATATTATATCTTAAGAAGTCTTCTCCTCTTCATTCTTAATTGTGGTTCTTCTCTTCATTCTTTTCGTCTTCGCCATTAATTAATTTACCTATCTTCGATTTCTTTGCATGTCAACACTTTTCTTCTTCAATGGATATGATGAGATCTAGTATCATATTAATACGCAAGGATTTTCCTATTGAACCTAACCAAAAACTGGATACAATTTCTCCTTAAACTGAAAGATTAAGAAAGCCTAATATGAAACTAGATTAAAATATAGGAGGCTTCAAAAAAAGAAAAATATTTGTTTAATTTGAACAGTAAAGTAAAAGGAAGGAAAAAGCCTGTCAGAAGAAGATATTTTTTTAAAATGGATTCTAAGGTAACACGTCGGGTGGATAAAGTAAGAGCTTTAGTGGGCCGAGATATGGGCCTCTACCCGATTTTGGTCCAGCGCTAATCGGGTGGATAATGTTAGAGCTTTAGTGGGCCGACATATGGGCCTCAACCCGATTTTGGTCCAGCGCTAATCACCACAGCTATAAGCACAATGGATTCTAGGGTTTTAGAGGAGAGAATAAGAACAATCTCTGGTGGCGGGCGGAGAGATAAACACACAAACTCAAACAAAGGCTGTGAGCGGTTTTACTTTCTGTTCACAATCAACTAGAATTTTATTTCTTTGTGTTTTGGCCTTACGATAGTCTTTCAATTATCCGCCTTTTTTTTTTTGTTGATGCTGAATGAGTAAAGTGGCGGTTTTGTTCTTGGTAAACATATTGTTGATGTTGCTATGGATATTGTCTTGTTCTTATATCTTTATGCTTGACAAGTTTCATAAACTTTTGTTTATATATGTATGACCATTGGGCCAGTGATGATTGAAAAAGTTTGCCTACATTGTTTGATTTACCACTGAAATGGAAACTTGAATATTATTCACTCTGAGGCTCTGTCGATCCTTTCTCTCTTTTTTTCTTAGGCTTAGTTTTCTTATTTCAAAGAGAATGATTCGTATTTATTGTTTGGAAGAGGCTGGTGATGATGTAACATATCTTTGCCTACATTGCCTGATCAAAGCCAAATGGCTTTGAACAAGTGAGTGAATGATAAACTATTCTGAAGCCTCATCTTAAAGTCTTGCATATTTCTCATCTTCTTTATCACTTTTTTATATCTTCTTATCTGCAAACATCAACGACTTTGCTTTTTTTGCAGTGTGGGACTCATCATCGAGTCCTAGCTCAGGACTTGTATTAATACTAGTCGGTCTTGATTTGAAGTGGTCTTCCAGAGGACGAAGATTTGTTAGGACTTATTATGGTTTTTGTAAAAATAGCAAATTTGTGCGCTTATTGGATTAGTTGAAATTACATTGTCGCCTAATAATTGAATAAAAGTCTAGCGTTCATTGATTGATGGTGGTTATTATTATAAAAGAAAATTGAACTTGCGAAAGGAGTTAATGATAACCAAAAATTAATGAAATTAATGCTTCGTTGTTTGGATCGATTTTTTAACGGCATTCAAACAGCAATAAATTAATGAAATTAACTCATTTTTATGATGAACAACAGACAGATTTCAACTGTTGTTTCAAACCGAACCGGAATGCCGTAAATTTCGAAATTATCTAAACATTTGATTGCGCCGGAAGGCTTTCGGTTAAGAGGACAAACCGAAACTTTATTTAATACTAATAAAAATACATATGTTGGTACTTTGAAGTCAAAAGCCTAAAAGTTGTCGGACAAAAGTTGAGGGCGGAGGAGTGTGTCTGTGTCGGAGGATGAATCATCTTCTACTCGGGCGTAACTTGTTGAACAAGAGTAACCTTCCTTGGAGGTGGTCCTTCCTTCGTTTCCCCAAAACCGTTACTGGTCCGGATCCAGTTCATGACTCTCTCAAGCGTCGTATCGAGCGCGTCCCAGACTCGATGGCCTCCGTCACACCTTTGCTCCGGGAATGGTGCCAACTCGGTAACAAACCTAGACTGTCGGAGCTCAGGAGCATCATCTCCTCCCTCCACAAATTCGACCGCTTCTCCCACGCCCTCCAGGTTTCTTTCTTTGCTTAGGGTTTCGGCTGCAATTGGAATTGAGTTTGATCGTTTCTTTTCCTTTTAATTTGGAGTGTTTAGATTTCGGAGTGGATGAGTGAGCAGCAAGCTTACAATCTGTCTACGGTAGACTTCGAGATTCGGCTTCTCTTGGTTGCCAAAATTCGTGGTCTTGAAGAAGCGAGCAACTTCTTGGACACCATCCCCTTGAACAAGAGGGATTTCTACGTCCACAACGCTCTCTTGAACTCTTGCAAAACCCACGGCTCCATCAGCATCGCCGAGACCACCTTTCAGAAGATGCGAGATCTTGGTTTAGCTGCCAAGAATCCCAAGCCTTACAACACCATGCTCTCTCTCTACTACAATGCTCAAGATCACGACATGGTTGTCAAGCTCCTGCGCGAGATGGACGCCCACAATGTCGAACCCCAAGAAGTACCCTTTGGCAAGCTCTTGTCTTCTTTCGCTATTGCAACATCCGTCAAAGACTTGGAGGGGATGGACAACTTTCTCAACAAGTGGGGGGACCGGATGGAGCCATGGGCCAGGTGCTTCTTCCCGGCATGCCTCCACTTACGACTTGGATCTACGGAGAAGGCTTTGTCCCTCTTTCGTATGGCTGAGGAATTAGTCGATAATGTCGCCAGGCAAACCATCTATGGATGTCTCATGACAACGTATTGTAGTGAGGGTAAAAGAGAGGACGTTTACCGTCTCTTCAACTTGGCTAAGCACCATGGGATATCCTTGGACTCCTCTAAATGCTCTGAAATCCTCGAGCTCTTTGCCGTCAAGAACGATCTTGATGGGGCTCACGACATCATGCAAGACTGGGATACGGGTGCTGGCGATCTTGGCCTGTCAGATTTTGGTTTCCTGAAGAGATTAATTAAAAAGGAGGCAGACAAAGCTGTCGACATACTTGGGAAGAAGGAGAACAAGTGGGAGAGTTTGACAGATAAGTTACAGCAGAGCTTGCTGGAGGATGACGAGGATGGAGAAGAGGAGAGGAGGAATAGAGTGACGGAGGCCTTGAAGGGGATGCTGCAAGATCGCTGGAACCCAAAGGGCAGAATGACTCTGTCCGCTTATGCCTGCGCTCAGTATGTTGAGGGTCGAAGGGATATGGAGAGTGCAGCTGAGATTCTTAGACTGCTTAGCCAGCAACAGCTTGTGTCACGTGCAATGGACAAAGACAGATTGAGTCTGAAGATGGTGGAGGCAATGAGAGGAGGAGGATACGTTGGTGGACAAGACTAGCTTATGAATCAAAAATATTATTTTTAACTCTTGTTTGTTATATATATAGTTAAGTTAACATCATTAACCTATTAGGCCTATAGCATTTTGTCAACTCGTTATTACACCAAAAAAAATAGCTTATAGTACATGGAACTAATTATCCAAATGGTGGTACTCCAATGTTTTTTCTGGCTACATTCTTACTTGTGCCTCCTCAATGTTTGTTCGGGTTACATTCTTACTTGTGCCTTGACAAAGTTGTACCGGCTTCTTCCCATTGCATCGACTATCTTCCAACCCAGTCCTCCTGCACCATCCAAATCGTACAATAGTTGATCGTAGGAAATGTGTCCTCGGTCGCTTAGTAGCCTCAGAATCTTTCTCAAACCCTCCATGTCTCTTTGACCCTCTATGTAATCCACACAGCTCGTCAGCACAGCCTGGTGGGGTCTCCACCCTGGCTGGCTCACCTCTATCGCCTTCTTCCATCTCTCCACCGCCTTCTCCATCTGACCGGCCATCTTGTAACCGAGAGCTAACCGCTCCCATGTGCTCGTCTCCTGGACCACCTTCTCCGCTACTTCCTCCGCCTTGTCCATCATCCCCTTCTTGCAATAACCCGTTATTAACAAGTGCGGGATCCGTACATCGAACAGGGAGTGTCCAGCTTTCCACTCTGCCATAATCTTCTCAACACCCTCGATATCTTCCACCTTAAAGAGCGCACTGATGACGCTCAAGTATCCGGTGTTGTAGAACCCGTCCAGCTCCTTGTACAAGCTCCAGAGACGGTACACCTCGTCTTTCATACCTGCAGCGCCATAGAATGACATGAGAACCTCGTAGGCTTGCTTCCTTTTCTGAGGATCCAACAGCTGCTCTGATTTACGCAGCATCTCTAGCGCCTTGTCAGTCGAACCAGCTTTGATGTAGGCGTTTGCAGCGTCGGCGTAAGTGCGCCAGTCGAGCACAAGTCCCGAGTCAGACTCACAGGTCATGAGAAACTTCTCCATTCCGTCAAGATCAGATAGAAGCGAATAGGCATGGATGCGCGTGTTGACAGTGAAGATGTCGGGCTTGACATTGGCATCCTCCATCTCACGCAGAAGCTTCTCAACCATGGTGTATTTGCCAGTCCTAATGTAGAGACTGAGCATGACATTGTAGGAAAGACAACCTCTGAGGAAGCCGAGCTCCTTCATCTCGTGAAACAAGTTGTCGGCTTTGTGGAGCTCCTTGTTGGTCGCGTAGCAGTTCAAGAGCGCACCGTAGAGATGGTAAGTCCTTCTCTCCGTAGGAACTTTCTCGAAAAACTTCTCAGCTTCAGTCAGACCACTGACTTTGGCAATCAAATCAAGGCGAATGGCCACATCTCCCTCGGAGATATCATCAACTCTATTCTCACTAATCCAATCTGATACCTAAGAACAAAAGATGCCAACTTTAACATTTACAGAGTTTCGAAATGAGAGAGAACAGAGAGAATTCGAGACCTGGAGGGCGTGGGAGAAGCGGCTGAACTTGCGGAGCATCTTGATGATGGAGTGGAGCTCTGAAGTCTTGACCTGATTCCCCTGATCGAGCCATCCTTCCACCACGCTCACAATCGAAGCCGAGGGATCGCCGGCTCTCGCCACCCGACGCTGCAGAGTGTCCTTGGGGTCCAACCCCGACGGCGCGGTCGCTTTTGAGTGGAAAAGGAAGCTCCTCCAAATGTAATTTGACTTTGGACGGACAAGGCGAACAAGATGATTCATTGCTTTGGCCGGCCGGTGATACAAACAGAGAGCTAGTTAGGGTTTAGTTAGGGTTTTACATTCCTTTTAGCTGAGCAAAAATTACTGATTTTACTTGAAGACGGCGTCGTTTTGCGCTTTGTATGGGTTTGGACTGTTTGGTGGTCTGTCAGTCTTGTCTAACTTACTTTTGGTAGTGAATGAAATGATGCAAACCTTTCTCCTCCCTTTTTGTCTCTCTTCCTTGTAACTGTGATTCACTAAGCATACACAGAGAGGGAAGAAAGAAAAGAAGAAACAATGGAGATTTCTCCTTACTGTTTGCTTTCTCTTCTTCCCATTTTCCTCCTCTATGGTTTCTCCCTTTCATGTAAATCCTCTTACTCTTTTTATCCTCAATGTCTTGCGAATTTAGAATGATTCGGTCTTTTGTTGCAGTTTCGTGATCATCACGTGAATGAGAACAAAGCCCTTCAATTTCTTTAAAGAGATAACTCTGGATTTTAATGTGCAGATGATGAATTTGATCCTCATGCAGCCACAAGCCGAGCTCTTCTTCAAGCAAAGACAAGTAAAACCTTCCCTACAAATGAATGTGGATCGTCTTCAGTTTTCTTGATTGTGTGTGTTTTGTTGAAACAGCGTGCACAGTGGATTTTGAGACCAAGAACTACACAATCATAACAAGCAAATGCAAAAGGCCAAGTTTTTCGGCAAAGTTGTGTTGCTCCGCCTTGAAGGACTTCGCTTGCCCTTTCGCTGAAGCTATCAACGACGACAAGAACGATTGTGCCTCCACAATGTTCAACAACATCAACATCAGGGGTCGCTATCCTCCTGGAATCTTTGCCAACATGTGCAAAGAGGACAAAAAAGGTTTAGAATGCCCTGATGTCACCGAGCCCGCATCCCCAACTTCTGATTCTATCCCCCGAGCCTACACAAGTACTGCATCTCTCGTGCTTCTTCCCACGTCCCTGTTTCTCTGTCTTTTGATCTTGTCGTCGTGAAATCTTGGTAACAGTAACACATCTCAGGAACATGCTTTATGGGTGAAAAATAAACGTTATTTATGTATGTATGTCTCCTAGTGTTATGTACTCTTAACTCTTTTTTTTTTTAATCAAAACATTCTCTGGTTCTTCCATTTTCTTATCGACACTCTCAAGAAGCAAGAATATAATATAAGTTACGGAAAAATAAAGGAAATGCCATCAGAAGCTTATTCTCCAATTGATAATCGGGGTTTATTACACACAAATGAATTGATCATCATCACTCGATGAGGTTCATCTACTTTTCTCACAACACCTAAGTTTTGTGGCGTAGCTGCGTGATGGTTCACGAGCATCTTTACGAAGAAAGAGAGGTCAAGATTCACGAGCATCATTACAAAGAAAGAGACGTCAAGATCCATCGAACATAGGCTAATAGGTCCCAAGTAAGCTTGGCTCACCGTATTCTCCCAACTGAGAGCATCATCCTTTATTTTCATTCAACATAAAATTTATTAGCCCAACAATTAGAAGGTACTCGAAGAATACCCAATTCAATGCATAGGAATGCTCGATCAATGAACACACAAATCATCCCCCACAACAAGAACAGAATCACAACGTTTCTCAGACAAAACTAGTCCAACGCACTCTAAGAATGAACCAAAGATGTGAAACAAGTTACAGCATAAGGAGAGCAATTCACTCATCACTCTCTCCTCCAAAATCAACATAGAAAAGACAGATTAAAGCTTTTCCATGTGTTTACCTTTATGACGTGTTTATGGAGAAGCCGCCACTGGTGAGAAGCCTCTCAACGTACTTGCCCATGATATCAACCTCAAGGTTCACTTTCTGTCCAACTTTCTTGGTCGGAATGACAATATTCTGCTGGGTATAGGCAACGAGCATGAAGTTAAAGCAGCTGTCTTCGTCAGAGACATCGACCACAGTGAGGCTGGCGCCATCCACGGTAATAAAGCCTTTGGGGACAATGTATTTCAGCACAGCTTTGTCCGCTTTGACCTTGACCCACAACGAATCTCCCTCAGACTCCATGGAAACAATCACTCCAGTACCGTCCACGTGTCCCTGCACCACGTGTCCACCCATACGGCTCACCGGCTGCAACGCTCGCTCCAGGTTGACCGGAGATCCGCTCTCCAGCTCCTCCAGCGACGTTTTACGCAGAGTCTCCGGCGATAACCCGACGGTGAACTCCTGGGCGTCGAACTCCGTGACCGTAAGGCAAGTCCCGTTGACGGCGATGCTGTCGCCGAGCTTGACGTCCTCGAGCACGACTTTGGCGCCGATTTTGAGGTCGAAGCCGCCGTGGTCGGCCATTCCGAGATGCTTGACTTCGCCCATCTCCTCCACGATTCCGGTGAAGACGCACCGGATGCTCAGGTTCTGCCGCGTCTTGCCATGGCTTCTCGATCTTACTCGACACGAGAGTGAATCAAACCTGAGGAGATTGGTCAAGGTTCTCAGCTGAGGAGGAGGAGGACATGATCTGGGGAGCAGGTTGAGAGAGTGAGTGGACATCATCATCGTCGTTACCCTCTCACCAATTTGTCTCTCTGCCCTCAGTTTTAACCACTCCGCTAACTGAAGGGAAGTCGTCTCTATAGAGTTTGGATGGGCTGATGGTTCATGCCACTCTCACCGAACTCGTTGGGCTGGTTCACGCCACTTTCTGTTATAACCATTTTTTATTTTTTATTTTATTTTAAACAACATTGCAAATATTATTAGATTTGAAGTGATTTGTATTAAAATCAAAAATTCTGTATCACATTGCAATTCCACAACACAAATTCAATTAGTAAATCAAAGTTATAACTCAATTCAGTTTAGAATGTGCATATCTAAACTAGAATAATATGTCTGATTCAATGAGGAAAACATTCTAGCAATCATGTTCTTCTTCGACCAATCCAAAAATCCCTGATTTTAAATGAAAAAAGATGAGATATTAACCAATAAAATCATCCTTGATTTACTGAATGGTTATAACATTGAACGGTGTTATTCTATTTCTAACGGTTTAAAATCACATTATCTTTCGATTTAGTAATTAGTTGAGGTATTTGAATAAAATCAATATGCAAATATATTTTTGTACAGATTATAGGTATATTTTCGGATTGGAATTGTATTCTTTAGTACAGATGTGAATTAGCCGTTTTCAACTCTTCAGATTAATTTTGGATAATGAATCACAATAGTAAATATTAGATTTTACTTTTCAAAAATCATTATTAATTATAACATGAGTAAAATATACATTAGATATTTTGTCTTCCACTTAAATCAAAAGTGACATCTAAATTACAATGTAGATCACTTTTTTCTTCACAATGGTTTTCTAAACTCAGATTCTTAGATTTAATGGTGTTAATTAAAACATCCAAATGATCGGGCCTAAATCCTAATATTGGATGGAAGTCAAGGGTTTGGAAGAGCTGCAGCAGCAACACTCTGCTTTTGATATCATCAAACTCTGTCCCTACTCTGCGGATAGGTTGGCCATCTTCTGGGAATCCCGGCCCCAAGCTCCTGGTCAGGTTTTGGAGCTTTGGTATGCCGAGGTATGGGAGGTTTGGGCCAACGTTAAGTGGTCTGGTGTTGTCCTCTCAGACTCATCATGTAGTGGCCGCCTTAACTTACAAGTTTGCAGATTCTTGTTGAATTCGAACTCTTATGATCAGTTGGAGTTTAAGTTAACATAGCAGTAGGATAAGGATCAAACAACTTATTTTAGACTTTCTACAATAGAGTTGCTTTCTCTTCTTAGTATTGCCTTTCTTTTTTTTTTAGGCATTTGAAACGTAAATTATGTGCCTTTTGATTGAAGTAGTTGATAACCAAAGAGGAAGGATTGATCTAAAAAATCAAATCTAATTTACTGCTTTATATATATATATATAAGATATGATTTGAGAGTTTGCGTATATGGCCGACCACAAGACAAGAAAAACAACAACAAACAAAAACAAAACTGTAATTCTCTCGTTCATGGTCTTTGCGAACACACTTCTATCGACTTCTTGTCCTGAAGATGGCGTCCTGTGACCCGAGCCAATCTGCAAGATTGCTCCATCATAAGCCTCTGGATCGATTCTTGCTCCCACGGGACAATCCCAAAGTCATCGTTGAACCCTTCCATGCCTTGTATCAAAAACTGCCACATCAGTGTTCCTGCGCCAGACCTCTTGCGCTTGGCTGATTTGTATACAACATCAAATATTGTTCTGTAGAACCGATCACGCTGAGACGGCTCGTAGTCCTTGTTCAGATTGGAGAGCCCGAACTCGGTGAAGAGAACAGGCTTCTTCAGTTCCTTGTCCCCGTCTTCCATGTGAGATAGCATCCATTTCACCACAAACTTTAGTTTGTCTTCAAACCCCTGATCGTGAAACCTGCACCAATGCGGAACCTTTTTTGAATTCCATGCACGCACAAAAAGGAAGAGTTCCACGCACGCATCAATCAAAAACGCTTACCAGTGATCAGGGTAGATATGAACCGATGCAAAGTCAATGTTTGGGGACTCAGAGTTTCGAACAAAATCTGAGCCAAGCTCAGAGGCCCACCTTTCTGGATTCACTGTCAGCCGTTTTGGGCTCTTGGGGCCATAGAAACCTTCCAATCCTACGGTTAGAAGATGATTGCTGTCAATCGATTTAATGAATGCTGTCATTTCGTTAATCCAGTCCTTTGATTCCCCCACCAAAAAAGAAAAAGAAAGAAACCACATTACTTACTTGTTAACGAAACCAAGTACTAAATTAATGA
Organism: Sisymbrium irio; assembly: GCA_000411075.1. Taxonomy (NCBI): domain Eukaryota; kingdom Viridiplantae; phylum Streptophyta; class Magnoliopsida; order Brassicales; family Brassicaceae; genus Sisymbrium; species Sisymbrium irio. The sequence continues at coordinate 347,448 of KE154727.1, read as the reverse complement.
AGTGGACAAGCAACCATCAAACTCACTTGGAGAGTATCCCCTGAGATATCAGTCAAGCAGCGAGGCTCGTTTATCAACTCCCACGCAAATATTGTAGGGTCGTTTCTGTACTCTATCCCTGTTATCGAGTTTTTGCGGGTGAGCAGCACCTGGCCAATGGCAAAGCAAATGAGAGTAAATACTTCCAAGTCTAATGGGTCAAGTATTGTACTTGCTCTCTCTCTCTCTCTCTCTCTCTCTGGGACAAGGACTCAAAACATACCGTGAGATAATTCTTGAAGTATCTGCGGATAGATGGGTCAAAGAAGAAAGAATCATTGGAGGAGCTGAGGCCAACACCTTCTTGCCATGCCCAATTCACGTACTGAGTCTTCCCTCCATATGCTTGCAGGTTATTCACTAAGCTAAGAAGCAACCTAACACCATGTGTTTTTGCCTCTGCGATTACATGATCCAAGGCCTAACCACATTATATAAACTTTCATCAACAGAGAATGGAAATACCGAAATCATACAAATGCAGACACACAAGTAAGCAATTGGAGGATATATAATAAAGAATCATCAAACGCAGAGAGATGTACATGGATCCTGCATTGACCTTTTTCTACTTCTATTCTCCATTATCGGTGGCAGTGTGATTAAAAATAGACTCAAGGATAACTAGTGTCGGCAAAAAGACTGAAACTTTGGAACATGTAAAAACAAGATCCTCAAGGCAAGGAATGGCTGGAGAGGTACCTTGAAGACACGTTCATCGAATCTGCCAGGAGAGATCTGGAGAGCATTGTAGCCTCCATCATTGAAAGCCCAGGTTCTACAAACAGTGAGACCCATTTTGGATCCAGCTTCAAGCATAGCACCGACACGGTGCCTGCTATGATCATTGACGGCATGGTCCATGAACCAGTAAGAGTTCCACCCGTTGACATACAGAGCCTTATCGTCCAACACGAACTGCGTGCCGTTCCGTTTCACGAACCCCAGCTGGGCTTCCCCTTTGTAACCGAACCACAAATCTCCGAAAGAGAGATAGATAAACGCCACGCATGTAAGGAAGCCTATGATTGGTATCAATGGCCCATTCCCTTTGGGAGCCATGCCTCTTCTCGCTGATACTCGCCTCAGATATTTCAGGATCGCTTCTAGTCTCGCCAGCTTTCTTCAGGCCAGACACAGACAGGTTAAAACAATGCAAAAGCCGGACCCTTTTTGGAAAATTTCAACACCCAAAAACAGAGAAATGTGATTGAAACCCAAAACAGATCAAAGATGATTTCTTTAAAAGGAGAAAGGAAGCAAAATGCATTTCAGAACCAAAAAGATGCGAAATTGATGAATGCCCACATTGCCAGATCTCTCTCTCTCTCTCTCTCTCTGCCTATCACTCTGTGTCGAGAGAGTAACCTTAGAACAAGCCGACTCCCTTTCGACAAGAACAAGTTCAAAAGCAAGAGGTTAAGGTTTGTATCATTCACAAATTTACAAGTACATTCGTAGGTTGTATCTCCTGCCCCCAAGAGAGATTGTGTAAGGTTTGTTCGGAAATGAAGAGAGAGAGAGGTATGAGAAGGGAGAAGAAGGAAGGTAGCAAGTAAGAATCAAATCTCTCACGCACTTTGATGTGTTATTTCTTGTGTCTGTGTGGACAATCAGGCGTGAATTCTGGAGGGGCTTTTTGCGGTAAAATGTTGTTTTCATTTTACTTTACCACTTTTAACCACACAATGGACTTAAATCTCTCATTTTCATTTCATTACCTCACCCAATCTATTTTCTTAGGAGAAAAGTCAAAAACATACAAATATTTTGCATACTTCAAACCCAAGTAGTATAAGATGAAAGTAGCTTCTTCTGACTATTGTACATAGTTAAAGATAATTAAATTACTCTTTGCATTTGACTGCAAATTAACAAAACAATTTGGAAATAACATAGTGCAAGTAGTATGTTGTTGAAAAAGTTCATTCAAATTATAAAACTGAAAACAAATGAAAATCAAATCTTTGTCTCGTATTTGTTTTAAAACAGTCTTTATGAAAATAGACCACATGTTTGAGTATCATTAGATTCAGGGTCCTCAGAAATCATGTGGGGGGACTTCTTTCTTTTTTTTCCTCTGAACTCTTTGATAAACGTTCAACCATGTGAATCTCACATACAATAATACTTTTCAAGTATAAAATCTATAAAACTTGATTCAGTTAATTGAGACAGAGGACTTACCTTTGTTATATCACAATTCAATTCTTTATGTTACTAGGACATAATAAAGAAAACAATTCAGTTAAAACCATTTGTGGGGGCACAATAGACAAAAAAAAAAGAAATAACAGTGTCGGTGACTTTTTCCCCCATTATTAAAGAAATCATTGTACGGCTCGGTTTATTTAATTAATCCGCTTTCCCGGAGAAGAAGGTTTTCTATCTTTCAAAGTGTAAAAAGCTTGGCATCAGCATTCTAATATTGGTTCCTCTAATTAATGGCTTTCTTTTGTTTCCTCCAATCAACAGAAACTTAGTCGGTTGCTATCCAAAGAGATATATATAGTCAGGAGACTATACTGTGTTAAATTTTTGACATGCTATTACTGTTACTTGTTGTTAATGTACAAACATAGTAACTGAAACTGTTGCTTTTAAAAAGAGATCATGAGCCATTGTTTTTGAGTTCGATCCTAGTCTTGTATTCTCTTTTGTAATTCGTAAAAACCGGAATGCAAATGGATCGCGAGATACAGTTGATCGAGTGTGCACCTTTCATTAAAATAAATAGAAAAACAAAACACTCAGATCAAATAAATAAAAAAGTCAAGAACATTTATACTTGAGAGTTGACACGTGACAATATGACATGATCTTCATTTTGTTTGTAAATTACTCTGACTTAGAGATCTCGGGCACAAAAGAAACTGATGTAGGGTCTGTGATAACACCAATAGGCCCAGAAAGCCCATTTTATTTCAGCATCAGCGTTAGAGACACAAAGTCAGTCAATGGTAGAGAGTCTAGAGACTAAAGAGATATCAGTGGAACATCGTAGTTCTCGATCGAGTTTGAATCAGACTCGGATGATCAACTCGCTTAATGGCATCTTTGGTGATATCAAAGAATCATAGTGTATGATGATATATTCCATATAAATGTGTATCCTCTATATGTATATTTAACATTGTACATATACTTTTTCATATTCTTTATGTTTTCTTCTTTTCTATTAGGTTTAGGATTAGCCTAAAATTGTATAAATGTTGTCTTTACTTTCTTAATAATCAAGTTGATTCCTCAGTTTTGTTCAAGTTTGGTATATCTCCTATCTAAGTTGACTTTGCGAACATATTTCATCCTTCGTTTTCCTTAGAATCGTGAAGTCACAATGGGTTCTTCACGTCTTCTCATGGTTTGGGCTAGACATAGACTAGAAAGGCTTCCATTTGTTCCGTCGCACTACTTGTTTTCTTCTATCAAATCCGATCGTTCATTATATTTCTGTAAAGCTAACGATTCATAGATAAGATCAGCTCACACAAATTGGAATCAAATGTATATGATTTACCAAATTTATTGAAACTGAAACATAGATGTTGTATAATCAAATAATTTTTTTTTTATTTTCTCTAGCATGATATGTATTTTCTTAATTCCAAATCATTTAGTGATATTGTAAAATAATGTGAGAAGCGTCCTTTTCTTTTGGTTAAACAATCAGAACATGCTTATTCAACGAACTTTAGAGCTTTCATGAATTTTGGGGAAATTAATTATCTAATGTACCCAAATATTATAAGAACTAGATTTTTCATCCACGATACGCGTGGGGACTTTTAATTTAATTTTCAAAAATATATATATTGAATTATTTTATATGCATACCAATAAAAATTATATATATATTATATCATTAAATTTGCATATCATTATATGGTTTTATAAATATAATTCTATATTTTATGAAATATCAATACTTTTTAAATAACTTATTATCTTCTATCAGTACGTTATTTTTCTCTATATGTATATTATATCCTATAAATGTTTATATATTAGATTTGTATCAATATCTTTAAGCTCTAAAATTTATCTAAAAGTATATAATTGTCGTTTTAAAAAAAATTGAAGTTTTTTTAATTATGTTTTGCGCTCACATCAAAATCTATATAATTCTTAAATATTTAACTTATTTATAGTTTTATAAAATTTCGTGTAAATAATATTTTTTTCTTTACAAATTGACATAATTGATTGTTTTGGAAAATAGAATATTCTAATTTAATATTTTATGATATTTTTATATGTGATACATATTTGAAACTTCGAGGAAAAAATTTATAAGCCGAGCTCGAGAAGAGGAGGTTTATCTGG
>KE154727.1:283174-306145 GCA_000411075.1 Sisymbrium irio | reverse complement strand
ATGAATTCGGTCATTGCCCCCACGATCCAACCTCAGCTTCGTGCCGGACGCACTCGGGCGATAAACACCACGGTTCAACGGAACAATCCCTTGGTATTCAGCACGATCCAAATGGGGTAAACGTGTTCCGTCTCGGTCCATGACCTCCTCATCCAAAATGGGTCGATTAACTCTTCTTCTGGTACGGTCCAAGTGTTCAGATTCAAACTGGTCCTCATCCTCCATGTTTTCCGGGTCACTAATCTGAGGCGCATCAGTAGGGTTACCCAATTAACTGCACACTTTAAAACATCCTTTATATCTGTAAAGGAGCCTGCACAAAAATCGGATACTACAGGTATTTCTCTCCAGACCTGTTGAGCCAAATCGCAATGGAAAAATAAGTGGGTCAGGGTCTCCAAATCGTCACACTTTGGGCATCCTGCCAAGTCTAGGAGTCCGCGGCAGAGAAGATTTTCACCAGTTGGTATTGCATTCTGAGATAGTTGCCAAAGGAATAGCCGGATCTTGGGAGTGTACGGCCCTGTCCAGATTAGTTTGATCCAGGGGAAATCTGGTATTTGTTCGGGCAGGGGATGCTCATGGGGAGCATATAAAACGAAGTATCCTGACTTTGTTGAGTAATTCCCGGATACACTAGGTAGCCATGCCAATGTATCTTGTCCTCCATACCGACTTGCTCTGAGATAAAAGATACTATTTGCATAGCTAGGGGGCAGGTCGAGTACTTTGTGGCGGATCCAATTGTCACTTTCATCTAGTAGGTCAGCCACAGAGAGGTCTTTTGCGAGTAGAGGTGGTGGTCCCATAGGCTGCAAAGGTTCATATAGCGATAACCAAGGATCATTCCAGATGGAGATACTTGATCCCGATCCAATGAGATTTCCTAGTTGGGGTTTCAAAACATCACGTCCAATTAAGATTCCATTCCAGCCGTGGGATGTTCTAGACGAGGCTCCGACTTCCAACAGAGGTTTGTCGTAACAGTACTTCCAGAGCAACACTCTAGCAACTAGACTTGTTGGAGATTGCAGAATTCTCCAGCAGAGCTTGGCCAATAACGAATCATTAAAGGTATGGATTTCTTTTATACTTAATCCTCCTGTATACTTAGGTTTAGCAATCCGGTTCCAAGAGATCCATCAAATTTTTCTCTGGTTTGGATCCGAGTCCCACCAAAATCTGGTAATGGCCGATTGAATCCTTTTGCAGAGGCTCGTGGGAAGTTTAAAGTTTGACATGGAGTACACAGGGATGGCTGAGAGAACGAATTTAATCATTATAAGCTTTCCTGCCTTTGATAGTTTTTTGGACGACCAGCTCACTGCCTTGATTCTAATGCGATCCACAATTTGCGTGAACAAATCCTTTTTCTGGCGTCCAAAATGTTCAGGTAATCCTAAGTACTTCCCTTGTCCACCCTCTTGCGATATACCTAAACATTCTTTGACCCTTATTTTCACTTCTTCAGGGGTCTTGCGAGAGAAAGTAATGGAGGATTTCTGAGGATTAATGGTCTGGCCCGAAGCTTCTTCGTACCTTTTCAGAATATGTTTCAGTTTCTCACAACAACTGATTTTTGTTTTGCAGAAAAACATAGTATCGTCAGCAAAAAGAAGGTGGTTCACTTGCGGGCTTTTCAGAGATACTCTAATTCCAGGTAGGGATCCTTCCTCTTGTGCTCTGCGGCATAACCCATAAATAACCTCTCCACATAGAATAAAGAGATATGGAGACAGGGGATCACCCTGACTTATGCCACATTGTGGGATTAGATTTCCTTGTGCACTCCCATTAATAAGATATGAATAGCTAACCGTAGAGATACACTGAATGATTAGGCTTGTAAATCTTGAGTGGAAACCCAATTGATTTAGAACTGCTTCAATGAAATCCCACTCAAGCCTATCGTAGGCTTTGCTCATATCTGTCTTTACCACCATTGAGCAATGTTTTGTAGCTTCAGAGACTTTTAGATAGTGTAGATTTTCATGAGAAATCAACACGTTATCTGAGATAGATCGTTCACCAACAAACGCAGACTGATTCCCTGAGATAATACCCGAGAGTAGTGGTTTGAGTCGTCTTGCTAGGAGTTTAGAGATGATTTTGTAGTACACATTGCAAAGTACTATGGGTCTGTACTCCATTATTGACTTGGGCGCTTTTACTTTAGGTATGAGACGTACAAACGTGTGGTTGATGGAGTTCAGGATTCTTCCTTCCCTGAAGATAGCAGCAATCTCCTCTGTTATGGTTCCACCTACAGTCAGCCAGTGGGTTTGGAAAAAGGAGGCTGAAAAACCATCCGGACCAGGGGCTTTGTCCGGGTGGATGGAGAATAAAGCTGCTCTTACTTCTTCTTTCTCCGGTATGGCTATCAGCGTATCATTCTCACGGCTTGTCACTTTACACTGGAGAGCTTGATTCACTACCGCAAAGCAGTTGGCGGATGATGAGATAAACAGTTGCTGGTAATAGTCGTTGATGACCTTGGAAATTTCCTCTTCCTCATATACTGGTATCCATTGATCAATCTCAATTACTGAGAACTTATTTATAGCGTTTCTTCCTTTTGTAATAGCGTGGAAAAATTTGGAGTTGCGGTCTCCTAAGGTTAGCCACATGATTCTGCTACGCTGGCGCCAAAATGCTTCTTCCTTTTCATAAACCTCCTTGAGGGTAGTGTTTATAGCTTGAATAGTCTCCGTAGAAGAAGAGGGGTTTGCCATAGCGACCTCCAATTCGTTTTTTGTTGTGTTAATAATTTTCAAATTGTTTTGAGGCGAGGTACGGCTCCACTGGGAAATAGCTGAACTACAAATTGCTATTCTCTGCTCCACTGATCTGTTAGGGTCCTCGCTCCAGGCCTTTGAATCAATTATGTCACTTCTAGGTTACTGTTTAGCTGTCTATCATAGCGAAACATGCCTTTTTCCTTTTTTTTTGATGCATCTAAACAAGTTAACATGGGACGGTGGTCAGATCCCTCGAAGTGAAGATAAGTGCAGTGGCTTGCTGGAAAGGATTCAGCCCACTCGTTATTTGCCAAAGATCTGTCCAGGCGGCAGTGGACTACTTGATCTTGTCGCACACCTGTCCACGACAGGAAGTTACCTGAGTGTCGTACATCAAACATGTCGTTTGCCGCTTTGAAGGTTCGAAAGTCTCCGTATGTGCCCTCAGCTCTGGTACGGCCACCGGTTTTCTCTGAGGGATCTGATATGTCGTTAAAATCTCCTGTGAGCAGCCATGGGGTCTCACGGAACTGAGACAGAGAGGTAAGTTCTTGCCAAACTCCTCTCCGTTTGGTTTGATCCGGTTCTCCATAGATGAAAGATGTGGAGAAAGCCAAATTCTTGAAACTAATCCTTGTATTGATGAAATTCTTGCAGCTTGATTCCACCGTTACTTGGACATTATCTCTCCAAAGCAAGATGAGGCCTCCACTCCCCGGAGAATTAGGGGATACTATATGATGGTGATCCATACAGAGGAAGCTAAGTTTCTCTAGGACAACCGTATCTGGATTTTTCATTTCCATGAGGAATATTAGGTCGGGTCTCAGCGTTTTGTGGAGTTCCCGGAGTCTATGAATTGTTGTGGGATTCTCCAGACCACAAAAATTCCAAGAGACAAAGTTTAAGGAAGAGCGGTTGGCGGAACGTGAAAATCCGCCTTTTGCTTGACAATGGGTGGGATGATTTGCACATTTGGTGGGGGGAGGTCCCGCTGTGCTGTGCTAGTAGACGCCCCATCCTGGGGTTTGGTGTTCGGGTTTCTCACACTACGTTGAGCTCTTCTGTTAGGAGAGGTTCGTTTTGTGACCGTTCTTGACATGGAGATATCTGGACGGTTCTTGTTTTCCTCTTTCGTTGAGTAGTTTTGATATTTACTTGCCTTTGTCTCGGTATTGGTCTGTTCTCACTGAGTGGGGGTCGATCTCGTCTCTTTTTTGCAGGCTCTGACGCTGTTGGTACTTCCACTGTGTGGTTCTCCACAGGTGACATCTCGTGAGGAGGCTCCTCTGAGGCTAAGTTAACCAGATTGTTCCTTTCCATATTCATGTCATCCCGGTCTTGAATAGGTTGGTTGGAGGCAATAAATCTGGCTGTTGCTTGCATTAATCCATTTGCTTCACTTTCCATTACTCTTTGTCTTCTAGCCGCACTCTTTGTCGGGCCCTTCAGTTGATATACTGCCGAGTAACATCATGCAATTCCTCCATTACTGTCTCGGTGAGAGTTGCCGGAATGTGGTTCGTGTTTTCCGCTTCTGTACCTGCCAGGACCTCCTCAAAGGCGCAGGTATGATTTAAAGCCGGTAGGGTCTTCTGAGGGGAAAGCCCTTGATGGGTGATTGCTTTACCTTTCGCTTTCTCTCTCCATTCAAGCCTTTTTGCTGTTAAATTTAAGGAGTTTTGTGACTGATGTCTACTCTTACCATGGCGTAGGTCATGTGTAGAGTCTCTGTCTTCCCCTGAGTATCTTCTGTACGGATGGGAGTCAGTAGTAGAGGCTTGTTTATTATCGTTTCTTGGAGTGGTGTCACGATACCAAGAGGCCCTAGTACCGTGCTCTTCCTGAGGCCTACGTTCAAACACACGTCCAGGTGAGTGTTTCTCTTTTAAGAGCTTGTTGTTTTTGTTGTTCCAATCGTGATGGCCTCTTCGTTCCTTTGGATCATATCGAGTAGATCTAGGGTGTGAACCATGAAGGTCATTTGTCCCGGGAAGAGTCTCTTTTGCTTTGGACTGGGATAAACATCTTAAGTAGTCATGAGTGAGGCAGTGCACAAAGAGCAAAAGCCTTCGAGCTTCTCATAATCAAGTGTGAGAATAGCTTCGTCACCGTTGGAGAACTCCAGTATTGTTTCTCTGATGATAGGTTTAAGTCCATTGATTGAAACTCTGATACGTGTCGACGTCTGAGTGAGTTCAAAGTCTTCTAACAGGCCCAGCTCGCGACCAATATTATGGAGCAGCTCTTCCTTCCAGTAGTGCAACAGTATACCTCGGACATTAACCCAGAAGGGGATTTGAGATGGGAAGACAAGTGATATAATAGGTTTCCACTTTTCCAAGATAACCATCCACTTGTCGAAGTGGTAAGGCCTATTTTGAAGGGCTCTTAAGGTCTTCTAGAGAGTCAAATCTGACTTGAAAATTTCCTTGTCCAAGATCTGCAGCCAAAACCCTACCCTTTATACCCCATCTTTTGGATAGATAGGGCAGTAAAACCCACATTCGCTGTGCTCTGGGGTTGGTAAGTCGGCTGAGGATGGTGAGAGCATTTTTCTGGACTAGAGCAGAAATATCGACTTCCGGTGCTCTGATACGGATTCTGGGAGGGGGCAATGCCGTGAGGGCTAATCGCTTCCCTTTTTTTGATGATGATGCTCGTCGAGTCATGATTCGAACAGATTAAGGTAGTTTGAAAGATGTTGATGGGAGCTACGGAGAGTTTAAGAGGTTGAAATTTGAAGCTTTTCACCGGAGAAAGCCGTTGAGAAGCACTGATGCCGGGGAAAAGGTGGTTTCGCAGATGAGAGAATGGTTTCAAGATAGAGTAGAGAAAGAGAAAGCTTACCGTTTTGGACGTGGACTCTCTGACACAGTCGGGGGTGAGACCCTGGAGTCAGGCTACCAAAGGTAATTTAAGGAAATGTCAACTTTATAAAAAGGGTAATAATAGGTAGAAGAAAGTGACAGGGCTTTAGACCAAGGTTTTGTAGCTAAACTCTCTTGATAATAGTGCATCGGAGACAAAAACCAACAAGTTCTCAACTAAACCTCCAAGTCAGAGGAGGCTACCCACACCTTTTGTGAAGCTTCAATTTTAATGCCACGTTTGCTTATCTCTTTATTGTGATGACAATTATACACCTAATTTCATTGTAATCGTTGTGAATTAAATTTGAGTTAGTTAGTCTTGCTGATGAAAACGAAGACACATAAGTGGTTTGACCTTCTTCTCATTTTAATAAATGTATTTGGCATGATATATCTGAATTATGACTCTTTGTTGTTCTTAGATACTTGTCATTTAATCTAATGACAGTCAGAAAAATTATATGACGAGTCTATGTCTCCAGTTTTCTCTGTCTGGTATTTCATTTTCATTCTTCTAAGTTCTACGTATGGTCAACAACTTGGTATTTCTCATTAAGGGAAGCTGTAGCGCTATACAACGTCATGAAACACTGCCCTATGAAATCACATAAGCGGGAAGTGATATAGATTGGTTCATCTACACATAAACTTGAATAAAAAAGCTGACTAACTTAACACTAATTATTTTTGCAAGTACTTGCTAACAACACACTAGAAATATAGATAGATTTAAAGAAAGTACTTGCTAACAACACACTAGGAATAGATAGATTTTCTAAGGTGTCCAAGGTGCTGGCGGCGGTGGTGCGTCCGGGAATAACGGAGGTATGACAGAGAATATGGTGTTTTTGTCAAACAAAATTCTGCGAAAAGAAAGAGTTGTATAGTTCTTTGATCCAATTATAATGTCATTTCGAGGATTGGACTAGGATCCAAAATATTAGACAAATAGTAGTATTATTAATTAGACTAGTAATTTGAAAATTTTAATTTAAATTCAATATTGTTAAAAGTATTAGTAATCGTTTTTTTTTATAAAAATATTTGTGACTTAAAATGTTTTGGTACAATTTTTGCTTTTTTAGTCAAAACTACAAAGACCCACTCCTAATTTTAGGTGACATATGCAAAGTATTGATAGAGAAAAGTAATACTACGACCGAAATTTTAATAATAGTATTTTATTTCTTAAGTAGGGTCTTATATATGTTTAGTGTGGATTATTATTTATTTATTTTTAGTTAAATAATTAGTTAATATATTATTATAAATTACTGTTATATTTTAGTAATTTTGATAGAGTTTTACATAATTATTATGTCATTCCGAATATTTATGTTTTATTCTGTACATGTTTTGATTTTTTTTGTCTTATATATTTTCCATATTTTCATATGAAACCAATTTTAGTTTAATATGATAATATAATTTACTTTAAATTGGTTCATTTTCACTTAACTTTGTTTTTTTTAATGAAATATTGTCAGTTTTTTTGTTCATTATTTTAAAATATGTGATATAATGAAAAAATTGGATTTATGCTTTTATTCTTGTATTTAAATAATTTTGTTTTAATCCAATAAGAGTTTATTTTATATTATTTTTAGCGTTTTCATTTCGGTTTTATTAGATTTTTCTTTTCTATTGTCTTTGTTTTGTTCCTCCAATTTTAGGTATGCATTAAGTCCTTTCGTCTTCATTATTTTTTTTTTTGGATTTGATTGTGTTTCATATTTCTATCTTATGTTGTTCCCATCTATCTCTTTATATTTAGAGAATTTGTCATAAATACATTATTATTGATTCATTTTTACAAAAATACATTTCTTTTTTTTCTATACAATTAATGAATTATAGGTAAAAAGCTATTATACTCTTAATGAATGAAACTAATTTCTTTTTCAATTCTCCTCCTCACACCTCCTCCTCACGATCTTCTTCTTTTTGACATGTCCTCTCTCTTCCTCTTCAATTCAAATCTCCAGCTCCGACGATCTAACTCTGGCTCCGACGTTTTAACTCCGGCTCCGACGACTCGAAATCACCAATTTGTTATCTTCAGACGATCTGCATTTATAAATCAAGCTTAGATGAACTCAATTGAAGAATTTATCAATTCATTATCTCCTATGACCTAATCTCACAGTATTTAAAAACATTAGATTTAAAACATAGATGGAGTCGTGGCTCTATTGAATCAATCATATTTATTAAAATTTGTACTTTGTTGTGGAAGACTCCAGGATTTTTTTTTAGAGATTTTAATAATTTTTATAAGAGCTTATAAAATTTGGGTAATGAATCTTAAGACCACAAATTTTTAGAATAAAAAGAATCCAACAAAAGTTTATCTAGATTAGGAAGAATCTATAACGAAATCTAAAATCATTAGAATTCAAGACTGCATATACATATATTGCATTGATTGACACAAAACTTTTGATGTACATAAGACCTTTTAAAAGCTAATTTTTAAAGATTTAGATAAATTTTATAAGAACTTATAAAATTTTGGTAGTGAACCTTAATTCCATGAATGTATTATAAAATTTTTCAAAGTTTTACAAGAGTTTATAAGTTTTATAATCTGATGTATAAGTGGCATGGTCAAATTATTCGATGTTTTCAGCTTAAACACCAAGAAACATTAAAAATACCATGAAGACTGAAAACATCGAATACCTAGTTTACTTCTGTTGAAACAAAAAATTCTTAGTCTTTATAAACTCATAGTAAAGAGTATATAAATTCTTAGTCTATATGAAGATCTTAGACTTATGTTTATAAAATTTTGTAAATGGTTTATATAACGAGTTATAAACCTTAAACATAAATAGATTTTATAAACCTTTATAAAATTTTTATAAAATTACTACATAAATTATGATTTATATCTATAAAAACGTGGAAAACTTAGCTAGATCTAAACCAAACTCTAAGAGATTACAAGGTGACTCCGGTGTCCAGATTCAAGCCACAACTTTCCTGTCGTAATTACGACAATGAGACTTTATAAAATATTTTATAAGACCTTCTAAAAAAGTATAAGACTCTATAAATGCTCTATAGGATGTTTTATAAACCTTTATAGAACAATATTTATCATTATGAAACATTTAAGACCATTTTAATAATTAAAAACTGGATTTTACATATTTTTCAAAATTTATAAGCCCTTGTAAAAACTTTTAGGACACCACAAACCAAAAAAAAAACTTTATATAAAACCTTTTAAAACACTACAAGTCAAGCTTTCTTATTGAATTTTTATATATCCCTATAAATTTTAATAAATAAAATTATGTGAGAATGTTGACAAAATGGAGTGTAGAGTTGTTGGTAGTAGAGAAATGACGTCTGTCTTGCTAAACATTTGAGACTATTTTATTTTCTAAACCTCTTATAAATGATTTATATCATTTTATAAAATAATTTATGAACTTTTATAAATAAGTTGTAAACCGTTATAAGGTCTTGTAAAATTTCATAAAAGTATTTATAAAATACGCTAATTTTTTATAAAGCTTATACATATATAAAATTTTATAAAGCCTTAAAATTTTGTATAATGTTTTATAAATAACTTTACAAACCCTTATAGATCTATATAGTGAAGAAGGCAAACATAAACTTATTTGACTCATCCTTATCCAAAATTCCAAGATAAACATTGTCAAAACTTTATATCACATCAAAACCTTGAGATTGTTGGTTTTTTTTTAGGGATTTTCGTAAATTTTATAAGAGGTTTATAAAATATGGGTAATAATCCTAACACAACGAAGTTTTAGGTTTAGTGTGGGATAACGATGTCGCATCATTTCATTAGACATGATTAGATATGAACGACAGTCCAATTTTCCTCCCCTCACATCTACATATACTCACGAGATTTAAACATTAAACTCAAATTTGGTTCTGATGAGATCAGATTCCAGAAAGACGAGATCAATTTGATTCCGACGAGACTAGATTCCAGACTCGACCTCGAGATCGAGATTTGAGCATGGAAGAAGGAGAAGAAGGAGAAGAAGGCGAAGAAGAAGAAGAAGAAGAAAAATTCTAGATCGTGATTTGATTTAATGATTACAGGAAAAATATTTGATAATGATAGTTTAGTCATTGACCAAATAAAAAAGATGTAAAACTGAAAATGTATTCCCTTCAAATGTAAAACTGAAAATGTGTTGGTTTATTGAGTTCCAAAAATACAATTATTCATGCTTTATGTTCTTTTCTATGACTTATGAGAAAATTGAAGAAGAAGAAGACTGGATCAGTCTTCATAAGAAGAAGACTTATGAAGAACATCTGATCCAACTGACAAGGATCTAAATTCTTTCTGATATAACCTTTATAACAGGGCATATGCCTCTCCAGAATCATAGCAACAAAGAGGAGACATATTTCTGTGGAAAGTTAGTAGTAACTGCTTCATCATACTGCACCATCAAGACTGGATCATAGCAAATGCTTCATCAACTGGTTTTTTCTTTCTTTGTTCATGTATATCATCAGTTTCGGCTTTCCTTTTATCCTTGTACTACAACAATGTATGAAATGAGTTTATATGAGATACACTTGTTCAAGGAAATAGACTACACATTATTTTCAAACTTGGCACCGACCATTAATAATAGCTTCATTCCAAATATTTTATAACAATTTGAAATCTTTAAACGTTCAAAGCTGAGTGTTCCCTTCTCCTTGCCAGACACACAACACATTATTTTCACAAGTACATGATAACAACGCTAGAAATAGATAGATTAGAGTTAGAGAACGTTGAGAGTATAAAGTAAACAAATCCAACGTTCTCTAAGGAGTCCAAGGCGCTGGGGGCGGCGGTGCGTCTGGGAACATGGGAGGTATCACAGAGAATATGGTGTTTTTGTCAAACATACTTTTGTCTCCTGATAAGGCTACCAGAGCGGCAGTGAGACCCGCATTGCCCGCTAGAGTCGGCTCGACAGATCAGAGATTCAAATTAATTATCAAACATTGGCTTCTTTATTGATATTAACATGGATCGACAATAAGTACTAATTCATTATATGTTATCCATAATATTTTGTCCATAAAGTTTTTTATAAGAGTGTCCATCATATGTTGTCCATAATATTTTATCCATATATTTATTATTTTTATATATAAAAATATATGAATATGGATATCAAAATAAAGAAAAAAAAGAATTATAGTTTATTATACAAAAAGAAAAACAAATATTTTCTTTTCAAATCGAAAAACTGCTAGGAAAAAAATGAAGGAAAAAATAAGGAAAAAATAAGGAAAAAATAAGTAAAAAATAAGGAAAACAAAAGAAGTAAAAAATCCAAAATACACCACATGTACAAAGTACTACTATATGATATTACTTTATGAAAAAGTATCCAAGATTGTAAATATCGCTAACAATGATATATGCTGTTTTTCACAACTACCATAAAGCTATTATGGAGTATATGTCTCTACTCCAGCTTAAAACGAATAGTATCCAAAACGCTTCAACTTTCTGAAGAATTTGTTTACAACCCCCAAAATCATGTCTTCACATAAATAACTATGAAAGATATTATCTGTAATTTTTTTCCTTACAAATACATTATAGTTTTCATTGTACACATATTAAAGGGATCAAAATAGTCAAAGTAAAATATACAGAATTCAAGAACTAAGAAAAGGAAACAAAATCAGCTAAATTGATGGTAAGAGGTGGTTCCTGGGTATTGTCCGTCTTAGAGACAGAAATCTTCTCGCCAGCTAACATTGTTGTTGATTGGTAAGCGCCCAGCTGCAGAAAAGAAAAAAGAGAGTTAGTATCGGAGTAATCAGATGAAGAAGAAGTGAAGCAAGTCGATGACAAGAATAACTTACATCTCTGGCTGTTGAAGAACTTCAGACATGTTTGAAGTGCTGTGCTATAAGTCTTGGCAGGTTCCTTGTAATGGTGGTGTGGTTGAAGCAATTTAACTGCTATTGCTATACCTCCAAGAGACAGAAGCAAAACTACCAATGCCGCCAAAATACACCTCTTGGGGTGTGGTTTCTTCTGGTGACTTGGATGCAGAATCCAGAGACTTTGCATCTCCTCTGATGGTTGTGGAATAGAGGACCACTCTATCTCCACCTGCCTTCTCATCTTGTTGAGAATCGATTAATTCCTTACTGCAAATTAAATAGACAAACCGTTAGAAGAAGAAAATGTTCTAGTTGCAGTCTGAAAATGTGCTGTTGAAACAGAAGGATTAACACTCAAATTCATTGCTATTTTCGTAGGGAATGCAACTAATTATATGCTCTTGTAAGCTTGAGTGTATGCTGGGAAGTTTTGAGCTTATAAAGACAGATTACACTGAAGGGGTTATGGTTCCAGGTGGAGTATTGTTGCTATTCCAAGCAGAGCTGTGTTTATTTGGTGGTTGTCTCAGATATTTCAAAACTTAGAAGTGATCTGATTATGATTATCTCAAGGAGGACGAGCTAAGAGTTTAAACACTCGCTGCTGGATCAGACTCATGTGAGTTTAAAAGAAGACAAGCTAGTTGAGAACAAGTGGTTATTAGCGTGTTCAAGCATAATATGGGTAAAGTGAAAGTGTTCAAACAGATTGATTTGAAAGGCTAATCTCAGGTTGTGAAGTGGACACTTAACAGACTATTGAGATTGTTTACATGGTGGAATGAAAGAGCTAATACAATGCAAATGAGCTAATAGACAGTGCCGATCCAGAGTTATATGGCGCCTAAAGCGCATCAAAAAATTACTATCCTTAACTATAAACTTAAGCGCATCAAAAAATTACTATCCTTAACTATAAACTTTTTTTAATCGTTATATTTTTTAAATGTATAACTAAGATAATGTAAAATATTTTTGAATTAAATTTATTATTAAAGAAATAAAGTACATAAACATCTATATATTATTCATGAAAAATAATTCTTTTTGTTTTATTCTCTGCAAAATCATTCACCAAAAAGGAAAACAAAAAGGAAAAAAAAAAGAAAAAAAAAAGAAAAAAAAAAAGAGAAAACAAAAGAAAATCAGGGGCAGCCCACATGATTCAAATCCATATCACATAGACATCAATCATATATGTTCTCAACCACTATACTAAAGAAACCTATTAGGATTTGCTGCCCCTTAATATGTTATAATATTTGACGTCTAAAGTTTTTGCTTTATGGGCTTTAGCCCAACTAATAGATAATATAAAAGACATGAAACCTGTAAAGCTCCGGCGAAAGAAGCAGCGAGGATGAGTGTGACCCTGTTCAAGTTTACACTCATGTTAGTAGTAATCTTAGTACTATATTATTAGAATATTATAAAATACTAATATTAGAATATTATGTTACTACTATATTATTAGAATATTATAAAATACTAATATAGAAATATTACAAAATCATATTTATGTGAAAGTAAATTTTTTTTAACTGATGAATTTGAATACTAAAACTCCATAAATTCATATTATCATATGATTTGTATCAACAAAAGACAAAATGACAATATACGTTAATCTATACTAATAAAAAGAATTGTTTGAGGCTCCAGAAATCATCCACGTAAGCATTTTAAAGTTGATCAAAAAGTAGACACCTGTCAGTAATTTTAAAATGCGTTTGTTTGTTATAAAAAAATCACTTCAACAATCTTATTTATATGTAATTTTGGGTTATATTAATTAGAAAAAGCCCACTAATCTCTGAAAATCATCTTCCATCCCTTACAAGATCGATCTGACTTCCTCGAACAACTTGCTATCAAACTTCTTTGTGATTCAGGTCACCAGGCCTCCATAAAAGCATTAGTTATCTTTCTTTGTCCCATCTACTGTGCAATCTCTTATTGGATTCTTATATACGACGACACTTTGCAAACTGCAAAATCATGATCATCTCTTTTGCATTATGTGGCTAGATTACAAATATGGCGGCTCCAAGTTCAATCGCTAACGGTGGTATCTAAAGAAGTGTAGGTAGATTCACGATTTTTTCCCAGATTTTGTATTCATCTTTGTACTAAAAGAGGATGAACAAGTTCAGACGTTACCAGGGAGACTGAATCTTCTTCCAAATAATTCTCCACTGCAACACAGCCATGGAAAAGATAAAGCATCAACCATTTTGCCGAACCCCCCAAGAAATTACTAGGACCCTTCGATTCCATGTAAGTGACACTTCAATAATCAGATTGTATTGTTCTTGATGATTGTTATAACTTATAATTCGATCACAGATGGTTCTTTGGAAATCCAGACTCCAGTACTTTTTGACGACCGCATGTCAGAATATTGCGAGGATAAAAGGGAATTTGATGCAATTTTGATGAACGAAGAGGTATTACTCCATTGCATTATCTGACAGTAGCAAAAGAAAGCATTTTTCTAAAATACTTTGTCATATTTAGTTACAGAGCTGAGCGTTTTTTTTGCTTCTGCTTCAGTATGTGAATGCACATGAAACTGAAGACTTGCAACAAGGTAAAATGCCTTCTGATCCTATTTTAAGATTGGAAAGCACCTAATATCTGGAACCATAATTCAGAAATGACCTCAGTGCCCAGTTTTGGGTTTCTTGATGGTGAGGTCATCAAGAATTTTCCTTTTTTTCCTTCTATATTGTACGATATGTTATATCAAATAGTTTTTCCCTCGGAGATCATTTACAGCATCTTAGAACAATGAAATATGAAAGCTAACTGAAGGGAAATTTAGAGGCAATGAATCTCAAGGATCTACGAAGGTAAGAACGGTGGAACATATCCTCAATTAAATCTAAGCTCATATTCTGTGTAGTGTATGACAGTTCGTCTCCATAATCTCTTTTCAGTTCAGTTAATACTTACTCTTCTCTTTCAATGTCCATTAATTGAATTATCCAGTTATAGAGAAACAAAACTGTGTTTATCCTTTTCACTCTTTATGATAGCCCATATATAGAAATAAAAAGATGAAGGCCTGTCTCACTTACTTGACATAGCTCATGGTTGAGAAGCTACTTTAAAGTTATTTAGGTTACCATGAGCTAACATATTAAACTCTGTTCCATTGTCTTTGTTTTTGTTCTGTTTGTAAGTGTTCAAGAACGGCTGCAATGGAAGAGGACACGTGGCATGGAGATGGTGGGCTCATAAAAGACATGAAGTTATTGGTTTTTCTAGATGATCTCATGTATTATATACATCTTTGATTGATCAGCAATGCTTGTGTTGAGTACAGTTTGGTCGTTAATTCCGGGAGGCTTACCCAATTTTCATGAGTTCTCTGTTTTTGACAATCTAATTGGTAATTAGCAACAGTTTTGCAGTGAGGATGTGGGTGTAATGCTGAGTTGAGAATTGCGATTAATTTGTGTTTATATTTCCTGAATTAACAGCCACAACATTCAACAGAGGAAAAGATATATNTGGCTAGATTACAAATATGGCGGCTCCAAGTTCAATCGCTAACGGTGGTATCTAAAGAAGTGTAGGTAGATTCACGATTTTTTCCCAGATTTTGTATTCATCTTTGTACTAAAAGAGGATGAACAAGTTCAGACGTTACCAGGGAGACTGAATCTTCTTCCAAATAATTCTCCACTGCAACACAGCCATGGAAAAGATAAAGCATCAACCATTTTGCCGAACCCCCCAAGAAATTACTAGGACCCTTCGATTCCATGTAAGTGACACTTCAATAATCAGATTGTATTGTTCTTGATGATTGTTATAACTTATAATTCGATCACAGATGGTTCTTTGGAAATCCAGACTCCAGTACTTTTTGACGACCGCATGTCAGAATATTGCGAGGATAAAAGGGAATTTGATGCAATTTTGATGAACGAAGAGGTATTACTCCATTGCATTATCTGACAGTAGCAAAAGAAAGCATTTTTCTAAAATACTTTGTCATATTTAGTTACAGAGCTGAGCGTTTTTTTTGCTTCTGCTTCAGTATGTGAATGCACATGAAACTGAAGACTTGCAACAAGGTAAAATGCCTTCTGATCCTATTTTAAGATTGGAAAGCACCTAATATCTGGAACCATAATTCAGAAATGACCTCAGTGCCCAGTTTTGGGTTTCTTGATGGTGAGGTCATCAAGAATTTTCCTTTTTTTCCTTCTATATTGTACGATATGTTATATCAAATAGTTTTTCCCTCGGAGATCATTTACAGCATCTTAGAACAATGAAATATGAAAGCTAACTGAAGGGAAATTTAGAGGCAATGAATCTCAAGGATCTACGAAGGTAAGAACGGTGGAACATATCCTCAATTAAATCTAAGCTCATATTCTGTGTAGTGTATGACAGTTCGTCTCCATAATCTCTTTTCAGTTCAGTTAATACTTACTCTTCTCTTTCAATGTCCATTAATTGAATTATCCAGTTATAGAGAAACAAAACTGTGTTTATCCTTTTCACTCTTTATGATAGCCCATATATAGAAATAAAAAGATGAAGGCCTGTCTCACTTACTTGACATAGCTCATGG
The DNA here is from genome assembly GCA_000411075.1 of Sisymbrium irio. Lineage (NCBI taxonomy): Eukaryota > Viridiplantae > Streptophyta > Magnoliopsida > Brassicales > Brassicaceae > Sisymbrium > Sisymbrium irio. The sequence continues at coordinate 290,042 of KE154727.1, read as the reverse complement.
TTGAGAAGCTACTTTAAAGTTATTTAGGTTACCATGAGCTAACATATTAAACTCTGTTCCATTGTCTTTGTTTTTGTTCTGTTTGTAAGTGTTCAAGAACGGCTGCAATGGAAGAGGACACGTGGCATGGAGATGGTGGGCTCATAAAAGACATGAAGTTATTGGTTTTTCTAGATGATCTCATGTATTATATACATCTTTGATTGATCAGCAATGCTTGTGTTGAGTACAGTTTGGTCGTTAATTCCGGGAGGCTTACCCAATTTTCATGAGTTCTCTGTTTTTGACAATCTAATTGGTAATTAGCAACAGTTTTGCAGTGAGGATGTGGGTGTAATGCTGAGTTGAGAATTGCGATTAATTTGTGTTTATATTTCCTGAATTAACAGCCACAACATTCAACAGAGGAAAAGATATATCATCAAGGAAGGTCGACATTGCCTTGACACCTTACCAACACGACAGTTGACGAGGTTTAGAAAAACATTCAACAAGACAAGAAAGGAAGTAGTATTAGTCTTGAGAGGAGCGATACCAATAAAATTAAGCACCCTACACTCAGATGAAATCACACTAGCGGCGACTGAAACTATAGTCCGTAAAATATTGTTATTACAACTTAAGATGGGCAATGGGTTCAGTATCACCACCCAGATCAGCAACATCAAGGTTTTATGCCATATCTGCAAAAACTGGTGACTCTACCGTCTAATGATGGGAAGATTATTAGATACAGAAAAAAGCCTATAAAATGGCTTCAACAGGAGGAGAGCTTGTGGAGAAATACTGTAGAGAGGACACATAAGAGGATAATAAAAAACTTAGAATTTTCAGTTCATTGGCGAGCCAGAAAACAGGTCAAAAATGAAGAAGTAGAAGGCAAAAACAAAAAATATAGCTTGATGATCATGCTTCATGAATTAGAGATCAGGGTTTCCAAACGTAGAAGAAAACGAAAAACTTCATGTTTCCATCTAATGTAATTTTATGATAATTTGATTCAAAATGTATTATTTGAACATATTTAAATTAATGGCAACAAAAAAATGAGCAAGCGTATCAAGTGAACTAACGAGAGAGAGATTTGGCTATCGTAATATGTGGCCAAATATTAAAGTCGTCCGATAAGATGGTTTCTAGAGAGAGACATGTAAGCAGTAAGAACTAGCAATTGTATCCGAAGATGATATTAATACGCCAATGAAAATACTGAAAGCCATTGGAAAAATTAGATAATGCTAATCGAAGATATCATAGAAGCAAATAGAAGCAAATGACTACTATAAATTTACAAAGCTGTGGTTCCAACTACTCTTACCATTGGTTCAATTTTCTTTTATCCGCTACAACTATAAGGGCAACCTCATTGGTTCAGAACCTTAAGGTTCTGAAGAAATAAAATAATACAATTATAGATATATAATTAAATTTTAATTGTTTTTAAAAATTGAACCAATGAAAAAAGAGCATGTGGTGATATGAGATTCTGATTAATTCTCAAAATTTCTCATTTGAGAAGTTATTGACATTCTCTCTCTTCTTTTATTTTCTTTCTTATTTACTTTTAATAATGGGAAACTCATTGAGATATTCTAATGGGCATGTTCTAATAGTTGGCAAATGAGTAAAGGTTTACAATTTATATTAACTTTTGTAAGTTTTGTGTCACGTTTCCTAAGTGAATGCCCTTAAATTATTTATCATGTTATCTTCAATTGTCCTTCTTGTGTCGGTGTAATTATTTATGGACAATGGCTTCATTTTTGCAGTGGTGTATAAAATTGTAAACTCATACTTCTTAACAGTAGTTTTGGTAAGTATACATTACAATCCTTTCCTTCATAAAAAACCTTTCTCTTATTTAAATATTCTGGATATAATGCCAAATATTACAAATTTAAGATATGATACATTTAACTAAATTTATAGGTATTTCATCCTATTTATGCAAAGAGTTAAACACATATGATGTTAAGGAAACGAGAGATTACAAATAAACAACTCCCTTATTGGATTTTTTAACATCCATTGTGTTCTATAGTTCTTAAAACTGACATAAATAATAGAAAAAAAATATAAATATAGCAAACTTCTAACTTTTTAAAATTGTTAACAAATATTTAATTACAAAATAAAGACAAAGAACGACCAAAATACCATTTTCACAAGATATTGCCAACAAGGACGAATGAAGTTTCTACCACAGCCGTAGTCAATCACACACATATATTAAAAAGTTGCAAGTAGAGTCAAATTTTTTTTAAAAAATTATATAGACATAAGGATCTACAACTATCTACTCGCCTTAACATCGATGGAGGGAGTGAAGCTTAATCATAGAGTCACGAGTAAAAGTGATGATCCACTGACATATATAATTCAGGTCAAAAGTACCACATTAATCAACATGCAAACACATCCAAGCGCACATGTTCCTACTTCCTCAAAATATGATGACATCCCTATTACTTAAAGAGTTTGGTTAGTGTCAGTTTATTTCTTGACCGATTGTAAACCCATCATATTTATTCATATATAGTTATTAATTAAGTTCCATTTTATGTCAGTTTAGTTTCATTTTGTATAATGATTAAGTTCCATTTTTAGGAATGGCATGTGCCACATGAGATGGTTTAATGAACTAAAATGACTGAAAAGTTACTACAAAAAAATATTAGATTAAATTACTTAAATTGCATCATAAAATAAATAATATTATTCGAAATATTTTATTTACAAATGATTCAAATATTGATTATTTAACATCACTTATAATAAATGATGTTATAATTAGTTAATTTGATATTAATTCAATAAATTGATGCTCAATTATTTTAATTTGTATCATATAGACAAAACTGATGTTATTATATAAAATAATCAAACATTTCAATTTCTTGGCATATCCACAATAATTCGATTATTAATAGATGATGAACAGAAACAAGCATCTACTTTCTGATGATTATTGAGCTTTAAATAACCAAAACTCTCAAGGCTTTGTGACAAGCATCAGTCATAAAAATATAAAACTAAATATATATTTCAATTTTTTATTACTATTACCAAAAAGTTTTACACATTTTTATTACATTACAGAAAAATTACTATTCTCTCAACTCCAAGAACCAAGTTCTATTTTGATAAATCTATAGATACTATCAGAGATTTTTTTTCAAAATAATTACAAGACAATACTTTCATTCACCAACAAATTTTTTTTTATATAAATAAAAGTTTACCTTCGCAACAAACTAAAAAAGTTGTCTATCAAAAAATTTAAAAAATAACTAAAAGAGAATACAAAAACAAATAATAGTGAGGCCCACCAAAAAAAAAAAACAAATAATAGTGATAGTTACAAAAATTATAATAAAAAAAAATAGTGACAGTTACAAAATAAAACAGCGCGGACTAGTCTTTAATTGTTCATTGAACCAAAGTGATATGAGAATCTAAACCACAGTGATTTATTTGGTTATATTTCGTGTGGACCCAAATCCACTTAGTAATTGGTCAATTTAAAGTACTTCAAAAATTATAAACACAAATAGAAAAAAATCATAAATACAATAAAGATAAAGAGCAATTAACCAGTTAATAAACTCCATTTGTATTTTTATAGAAAATCTGTGTGATTAGTTTATAACTGGATTGAAATAAAGAATATATTATTTACTTTAAAAACTATGCAAAGACAAGTTATCCAAAAATATCTGTCAAGCCATATTTATATGATTTTAATTATTTAACTGGTTAAAAATTACAAATGGAGTTGATGTAATAATTTATTAGATTAATAATATGCTCTTTTCAAACATCATTAAAAAAATTACAACGCTATTTTCCTAAATATTAAAGATTCATAACATAAACAGACACTATTGGGATCTACAACCAACATAATCCAATGTTTGGATTTTACCCCTTGCAAAGCTTGAAACCTCATTTTACAAATAAATAAAATAATAATAATCATAGATTCATAGTGTAATTAAAAGAGAGAAAAAAAGAGGATGAACAGAAAAATGAAAAAAACAGTGTTATTTTGTTTGGATAAAATTATCTTTTAACAGTGAAAAGGTTTTATTTGTAACTTTTATTTTGTTAGAATAGTATTACATATATTCCTATAAGATTCTCTTTTGTCTTAAAGGGTATTATTTTTTCTCTAATTATACATGATTCTATTAACTTTGCTTTGCATATGTTGTCACAAAATAAACTATTTATATTGTTCTTTTCTCTATCATGAAACAAAAATTGAACTTTATTATAATTCCCTTAAAATTCTCCTTCTCCTATGTTAATATTTCCTTTTGTTTTATTTACATGATCAAAACAACATATATTGATGTTGTCTACGTACATATGAATCGGTCTGCTAAAATATTTACACTTTAATTAGTTTGAGCCAAATAAATGCAATCACTACAAAAAAATGGTTGTTTAACATCATTTATTTTTTTAATATTTGTATCAATTATAAATGATACAAAAGATTTTTGTATCATTTAAAAAAATGACTCTGAAAGTGGTGATTGCAAATAATTTATATCAGTTTACGAATAAATGATGTAAATAAATGAAATATATACATCAGTTATTGTAATTAATGTTAATATGTGTCAGTTGTAAAAAATAATGTTAATTTTTATATCAATTTATAAAAATAATGTTAACTTTTATATCAATCATAAAAATGATGTTAATTTTTATCAGTTATTATAAATGATGTTATATATTACAGTTACATCATTTTTACATAATTGATACAAAATATTGTTTATTATTAATTAACTATATTATCGTTAAATTTAATTTCGTAAATTTAAATAACTTTAAATAATGTTATATACATATTTAAATTACTATGTATAAAAAATAACTTAAGTTTATTTTATAGAAGAGAAATTCTATCCTCTTATTGGTTGTTTCCGATGTGGGACAAAAATATTTTTTTTAAACATTATAGTTTGCATCATTTGTTAACTGATATAAATATTTGTATCAATTAAAAATGATGCTAATTTCTAAAAATAATACATCATTTATTTAACTGATATAAATTTATATAATAATATCATTTTTGTTTACATGATACAAATTAAAATAATTTAGCATCAATTTACTGTACTGATATTAAATTAACTATTTATAATATCATTTATTAGAAGTGATGTTAAATCGTTAATATTTGTTTCATTTATAATTAAATGATTTAAAATAGTATTACTCTATTTTATGATGTAATTTAAATGATGTAATACACCCTTTTTTGTAGTGAATATTCAATGGCCATTCTAATTGTATGAATTTGTAACTCTCTAACTATTTTACAATTTAGTATTAGGCCCATCAACTCCCATTGTCACATTGAGCTTTCTTATATTTACTAACAAATTACTTAAGTTTATCATGTGAGATTTTGGAAGAATATATACACGGTGTATTCCACATATTCATACATGCATCCGACATGAAGTTGAAACAATCATAAACACAGCTAAAAGTTTTAACCTAAAACAGATGATTCTTAGACTACTTGCAATGTAGGTGTTGAATTTTAAATTCAACAGTTGAATCACTACAATGCAAGTGTTGAAAAATGAAATAATCTTACGTGGATACATCAGTGTTGAATCTATTCAACATGTTGAAAACTATTTTTGTGGGTCCGCACATAACACATGTTACATAACTATTGGTTTATTGAGATCTTAAATATTTTTATCTCACCTTAATTACTTATGTTTAGTTATTTCATAGCAAACAATTTTAAAAAAAAAAATTTATACAAAAGTTTATAACTTTTTAAATTCTACAAATAGAAATTTGGTTTATTTCATTTTGATATATATAAAAAAATAATGAAATCATTTGGATATATATAAAAAATAATAAAATAGGATGTTGAATTTTTATTCATTAAGAGCATTGTAGTGTTTAAAAATGTAGTGTTTAAAAATGTAGTGGGTGTTGAATTTTGATGTAAAAGAAAGAGAAAATGATGCAGAGCTGGAGGGTGTTGAATATGTTTTTGGATTATACATAGTTTATAAGCACTCGCTTTGATTTCAGCTTTTTGGCTTTCACAATAAATGGAGGCACATGCTTCACGTTAGTTAATTTAGAAAAGAAAAATACAAGTTTTAATTATGCTGTTGACCAAAAAAATAGAATGAACTAATAAAATGAGAGACTAGATTAACTCCACTAATAATCTTTTTGTACACACAAAAAAAATATATTGTAAAGTCAGCATTGAAACTCAAACATTTAACAATATGAACCACAAAACAAATAAATATTATCCAACGAAAAGTGATAACTCAGAAGTGTGACAAATACGTACAAACGGTTGGATCTAGTTAACCCTATGTCTTTTCGTATTTAAATAATTTAATAATCCTGATTTTTTATAGATATGTTTGTTACATTAAAAAGATCAAATTAGATTGAAAATGGCTTGTCAAAGAGGCTTCTGCTTTTAATTCACTATAGCCCATTGGGCTTGTAACTCTTTTATTTCTCCTGCATTATATAAGAAAGCCTTTTATTAAAAAAAATGAGGCTTTTGTGTAGGTTTTGTTAAACTTACTAGGTAAAAGTCCGCATAACGCGCAGAATAGTTCTATATCATTTTGTTTGTTTATGTTTCTGTTACGGATTTTTTTTTCTTTTGTTTTTGTAATCTTCATGCCGTTTTGTTTTGTTGTAACGTTAGGAAACTGTTTAAGCAGTTGGTAATTGTATTTTACTTGTGTTTTTTAAATGTATTTATATAATACCTTTTATAATTTATAAGTCAAATTGTAACTCATTATTGTTTTTAATATAATTTCGAGTGCATTTATTCGATATCAGA
>KE154727.1:257455-271908 GCA_000411075.1 Sisymbrium irio | reverse complement strand
ACTTGGATGCTTGCCCAATCCCTCCTGGTCACAGTCCTGCTTCGGTCTCTGCTAATATCAAATTAGCTTTCCAGAATATGGGTTATACTGGCAACTTTTCCATCTTTGCTTATTCTGTTGCGAACCAGAACGATCAAGTAAATTCTGCCAATATTGAGTTTGTACACCAAGGTCAGTTCCTTCACTTGAACATTAACACTTTTAGTCTCTCTCTCTCTCTCTCTCTCTCACTATCTCTCTATCTCTCTCTCTCTCTCTTTCTCTCTCTCTCTCTCTCTCTTATTGTTTCCTCCTTCTGATCTCCGGTTGATTTACTATCTCAGGAAGTCATGGAGAAAAAGTTCATTTGATGTTTGGAAACCTTTTTTGTGGGGAATAAAATATCGTTATCAATCAACAAATTTGATGGTACTCTTGAGTGACCTCTTGCGAGACCACTTCGTTTCAGGGCTTGTCAGTTTAAACGAGAAAGAAAACAATCTTCTCTTAGCACACCCTCAAAAATATCTATGATTTCTGCGTGATATTGCAACTTCAATATGGCTTTGGAAAAGTCTATCAACTGGAGGGAGCCCTTTCAATGGCCACCGCATCAGACCAGATTCACTTACGCCGTCTCCACCTTGCCCTTCTTCCAGCAGAAGTGCAGTACGTCTTGCTCAGAAGCGACTTAATCGTCTGACCAAACCTGGTCTCAAAAGGTGGAGGAGATATGGTTTCCAATTTTGTTTCTTTGTGGTTGTAGATCATTAACATATTCCTTGTATGTTGCCTTACTATTCTTGGGTGATATTATTGTTAGTTTGTGTAAAATAGAATTAGTTTGTTGCTTATTTAGTTCTCATGTAATTATAATAAATAAATTTGGTCACACCTTAGTTTATATATTGTTCCTATTTTTTTATAATTAATGTAAAAGACATGTAATTTGTAATATCTTCATCAGATAGTTTTCCTCATTTTAGGGTATATTCTCATTTTTGTAATTTCTTAATCACATTTGCCCGATATGTTTTCTTAGTTAAATAATGCATTATCTCTCATTTTTCTCAACATTTTGTCGTACCGTTGCTATATATATATAGATATATATTTTTGATGTGTTTGCTTTGGAATGATATTGGATCATTGATTGAGATCTGATATATGAAAATCCAGTGAAATATATGGTATTTCAGTTCCACCTTACTTTGGGCAGCCCGAGAGGTAGGTTTTCTCTATGCTTCTCAGTTGGCTGGAGTTCATATCTTTTCATTGGTTGATAGCATTTCTGTATGGATAAGGAAATTTGGGTTGGGAGTGGGCTGTGGGCTAATTAGAAATGAAAAAATTATAGGATTCTAGATATTTTAATAATATATTTGGCCCAAATATATGGATTATAAGATGGGATCAATTGTTAGATTATTAGATGAGATATAAAATAAACATAAAAACAGGTAAAAGAAATAGAAATGGGAATGCTGACGTATCAATTTTTAAAAGAATAATTTGGTGACGTGAGAGCGTGAGAAGTGATCAAATATTTCCTTATACATATATATTCTATATAGATTTAATAGATTATTCATTAATTTATGGTATTTACATAACCTCTAAAATAGAGAATAGAATTATTTGTTTTGTCAATATTTTTGTTAGATTTTAAATTAACAATTTTTTTTAGATTTCTCTTTTATCAGTCTTTCTTTTCGTCAATATCCACAAATATCATTCCGTGTAAAATTTTGTTATGCAAATAAACCATATATAATTAAAACAAGAAAACATAACAAAAAATACATAAAAATTAAATAAAGAGGAGTAGAAAAAATTAGTACCGTCCGAAACTTTGGGGAGGGGATCCAGAGAGTCTAGGGGGTCCAGGGAGACCATGAGGAGGTTTTGGGCCAGTGTATTTGACTTTGCAATTTCCAATACAATTAGTGTCGTGAGGTTTACAATGTTTGGAACAACTGTGAAAGTATCGAAACCAATCTTTCTTTTTCGTTGCTTCTACTGTGACTGCTGCAATAATCACCAACACCATCATTATCACTACTAGCTTGAGTCCTACAAAATCACACTTTTTTTTTCTGCTTTTCTTATGATTCTTAATTGTATAATTCTTCAAGAAATCATCCTCTATTTATAATACTTTTATAGACTATATTTTAAAGTACTTCCTTTATGATGTTTATTCAGTATTAAGTTCTGAATAAATTTTTTTTTTATTAAGAGGTAAATTTGATTTTATAAGCGTTTTGGAAGAGGTAAATTTTTAAACAATTAAGTTAGACGTGATTATAGAACTTTAGGATTTTATTCCCCACATAAAAAAATTATTTTAGTCAAACGGTTTATAAAATAGTATTTAGATTTGGGTCCACATGAAAGTACTATAAATAGATGAAAAATTGCAGTATATGACACTCAATACTTCTATAATTAACTGACAAATACAGTACAATTGTCTATCTATGTTTTTATTTTTTTTAACCTTTCTCTTTTGTTGAATTTACAAATTGTGCCATTCATCGAACGAAAGAGAACAGAATGAGAGAGAGAAGGGGAGAAAGAGAGAAGGGGAGAAAGAGAGAGAACTTGATGAGAAAAGAGTAAAAACAAAGAGGATATGAAGAAGAAGATACCAGATTTTTACCAAAAGAAATAAAAATGTATACATCAAAAGAAAAAAAAGAAGACGAAGATTATCAAGGGGAGAAGAAGGAGAAGAAGAAGAAGAAGATAGATGTAACACTTATGCTAACAGGGATAGCGTGTATCAATTTTACATGATAACACTACACAATTGGTTATTGTTACCACATAATAGTGTTAGCGTGATGATAATGTATGATGTATTAACGTGTAACAATGTTAGCATGCTAATATTTTATTATGTATTAGCGTATAATAACGTTACAATGCAATAATATAGTATGTATTGACATGTAATAATGTTATCGTATAATATGTTATAACAATATTCACATGATAACAATATTAATGTGTAATTCCGATAGTAAATAGTATTTTCTAATCAATGGTATTTTATGTAATTATGTTATAAAAAGGATATTATTGACAAATTTTTTATTTCTCTTTGCTATTTACTTAATTTAGAAAATCGGTATGTTATAGACTTAGTTTTTCGATTAGTTTGTGATATAGAACTAAATTACTCTAAATAGATTACGAATGACGTCAGTCTCCATGAGTTAATTGTCACACCTATGACATCATTAATAAACTCTATGTTTAACTCTCTGTAAGAAATCTTATTTAAAATAGTCAGATACATTTTCTCTAATTATTTATAACACGTTATCAGCACGATCGTCTTTTGAGCTATTCCTACATCTAAAGGCGCTGCCTTCTCCGAACCGATTGTTATGATAGACTATGCATTCACGATGATCATATGGTAGACTATGTCTCCTCAAATCATATGACAGGCTTTGCCTCCTCTAATTTTAAATTCTGCAGTTTATTTATGTAATTTAAATTTCTGCATTTAAATTCTTAAATACCATTAAAAATGATATCGGATGAGAATGGCAAAATGCCATGGTATTTTACGCCACCACATCTATAATGATTTTATAAGATGAGATATACCATGAGTGAGATCTTTGGCAATGAATGGTTGAATTTCTGAGAAAGGATTCACCAAATACTCGAAGTTTGATAAGAATCTTCCGTGTAACTATATGTAAAATAAGATCTTATAAACCATTAAATTTGTCCAAGGTGAATGTTGAGTTTTTGGACGAATAGAAGAAAAGTTGGAAATGATGTTGGTTTGGCAAAATGAAAAGGTAGATGCGCCAGAAAAATAAATTCTCATCTCAATATCACATATTTTGTTTGTTGATCCAGAAGTATCAACATAAAACAAACAAAAAATGAAGATCAATATGTTATATTGTATTTTGGGAGAATACAAGCAGGATATTATGACACAAAAGATGTCAAAGCTTGAGATTCAAGATGAAGTTATATGTCTAGCAGAAGATGCTACGATAAATATGATACATAGAGAGAAACAAAAAAGGGGCGCAGAGGCGAGGGTATTCTAATGTCATAGTTGAGCCAACTCATCAGCATCAATAAAAGAACCTTCCGCTCTTCTCTGCCCGCAACCTAAGAAGTTGAAAATTTTCATTAAGGAAACATCTTGCAGTAACCTCGTTCATGACTTGAAGAAGGAGAGTATCACTGAGACATCAGAAACTTGGAATGTGAAAGATTCTTCAGAAGAGCAGATCTTACCTGATGAGGATGCCCTCGAGCCTTCACAGTGCCAAAATAGAGAAGGGGATACCCGGATCAATCAGCACAGAGCCCTCAAATCACAAAGATTTTGAAAAGTTTCTTGTGGGATTATCTTGCAGTACTGCCAATAATGACTCGAAGAAGGCGGGGGGTTATCACTGAGAATCAGAACCTACATGTGTGAAAGATTGTTCAGAAGAGCAGATAATTCCTGTTGATGTTAACTTGGTCATACAACATTAAAAGAGGACCACTCTATCTCCACCTCTATTTTCATCTAAGTAGCACGGAAGCTTCGTTGGATGTCTGCTTCTTATTTTGGAATCGGAATCGGAATCAGTAAAGCTTGTGGAAGAAAGCTCGAGAGTCCCAATTGATCTATAAAGAGGTAAATAAAACTTTTTTTTTGTTTTTTTTTTTGGTTTTCGAGGTAAAGAAAACTTTCTAATCTGAAAAACTAAAATGTATTTATTGACTTCAGTTCTGATTTTTTTCTTTATACTTTACTGGCTCTGCAAATGTATCACACGTAATGCATATGTATTAATAACAAATACTTAAATAGGTACCTTGAGAGGGAGAGAAGGAGTACGGTTAGTCAAGTTAACAAGTTCTCTGCTGCAACTATGGATGTTGTTGTGGATAAAATTTTAATGGACATAAACGGGTCTTAACAAAATTTTGAGCTCATTTAATGTCCATATCCGGCATAAAATTTAACGGACGTAAATGGATAAACCCGTTTATGTCAATTTAATAGATGGACTTTGATAAAGTTAGATGGACAGTCTATTTATATCCATTTAGCTTTTTTTAACATTTAACAAAAAATAATAATTTTAACGTTTAATGTTCTTTTTTCAAAAAACTTTGTGTATTTTTTTCAGTTTTTATTTTTCAGTTTTTCATTTTATTTTTATTTTTTTCTTATTTTTTTCTTATGTTTTTCTTATGTTTTTTTTTTTTCAAATTTTTTTCGAATGTTGTTCCAAATTTTTTTATATTAAAGTGATTTTTACAATAACATGATTTATTATTGAAAGTTTACAATTTAGGTTATGAAATTTTGTGATGTTTATGCTATGAATTTTTTTTGATATTTATGTTATTAATTATGAGATATTTTGTTGTAACTTTTATTTTGTGTTATGAATTATGTTTTTGTGACATTTTATTAAAATGGTGTATTATTATTATTATGATATATAACATATTTAAATTTTTATGATATATAAAATTTTTTTATTCAAATAAAATATTTCAAAATTCTATTGAATTTTTTTGAAAAAGAATTATCATCATATACAATATACATCTAAAAATATAAAATACACATGAAAATGATTCAAATCAATTATTATTATTTTATTTTTTTGCAAAAAAGTAAACGGACACTAAATGGACATTATGTCCAATTAATTTTTAGTGAACGGACATAAATGGACATCAAACTTATATGGACATAATGCATAAACGGGTTTGGACTGTCCATAAAACACTTATAGTTGCAACAAAAAAAGAAAAGTTCAGAATTAGTATAAAGAGAGAGCTCAACATAAAAAGAGAGTTCAGGATATTCTCAAAATTATATTCGGGTAGTTGAAGATTTATTGTTTATCATAATTGAGATAATTTTGGTAAGATTCTCCGACCATGGAAAGGTTTGTCAAGTTTATAAAAAAACATTAGTTTGAAATTTTATATTTATAATTCTGAGATAATTAGTCGGAATTAGTTTGTCAATATTTAATCCTAAATAGGTTAATCATTTTACTCTTTACGTTTTAACTTTTAACTTTTTATTTAGTCAATTTTATATAAATTAGTAACATGGTTTATTTTCCTTGAACACTATTAAATTTTATAATCGGTAAAAACAAAACTATTCATATTTATGATCTCTCTTTTCTATTGTTTATTTTAAATATAAATACACTCACTTTTTTCTTATTTTTAAGTAAAATATTAATATTTTCTTTTTAGAGTTGTTTCTTTTCTAAAAATAATTTCTTTTTTCTAATTATCATTAGACTACAGTTTCTTTTCATTTTCTCCTACTATTTTTATTTACCATCAAATTAGCTGATTTTTTTCCTTGTCTTAGTTCTTAAATACTGTAAATTTTACTTTGACTATTTTGATCCCTTTAATATGTGCACAATGAAAACTATAATGTATTTTTAAGGAAAAAAAATAAATAATGTCTTTGATAGTTATTTATGTGACGACATGATTTTGGGGGATGTAAACAAATTCTTCAAAAAGTAGAAGCTGTTTTGGATTTTTGTTCGTTTCAGGTAGGATTAGAGACATATACTCAATAATAGTTTTATGATAGTTGTGAAAAAATCATATTCCTTCTGTATCACAAAAAGTGTTGTTTTAGAAATATGCACACAGATTAATAAAATATTTAATTTGTTAGTTTTCCGAAAAATTCTCATCATTAACTATCTATTTAAACACGATTCAATCAATAAAAAACAATCTGTATAATATAAATAATTATTCCCTCTGGTTTATATTATCTGACGTTTTACATTTTTCAGGCTAATTAAGAAAATTGATATATTACATATTATAGCCCTTTTATTTAATTGAAAGCAAGTGAATGTGGATCAGTTTTCAACACTAAAAGCAGCATCATCGCAAGCAAAGGTAAGGGCATTGTTTATTTCTCTTTTTTTTATTTTTTTTTAATTAAAAAAAAAAATAGTGAACCAATCGTAAGACATCACGTGCGTGGATCCAACGAAAACAAATAAACTGTGTTGCTTATTTGATCAATCTAACGCCCATTGCTTCAATTTTTTGTGGGGCCCACGGACATTTTCACCCTAAAAGACTTTTTAAGCAACTGCGATGTTGATAGTCTAATATAGGAGCAAAACAATCAATCAATCTTATTTACAAATCTTGTCTTTTTGTATCTCAGAGCACTATTATCGGTGACTCTTCGCTAAATTCTTATGTTATTTTTGTAATAAAAATAAATCAAAAACAATAAATAGTGTCAGAAATGATTCTTAATTACGAATTATAAAAAACGGTTTGTAGATCACACGTGTCAAGTTTTCTTTTATTTCTCTCCTTATTTTTTTTAGACATCACTGTCTTCTTTCTCTCTCTCACTGCAACTCTCTTTTCTCTTCTCTCTTTTCTTTTAATGAAGAGGGTTTTACCGATAAAGGAAAGAAAATATCTTGACTAAGGCTTTTAACATAAATTTAATAATTTAATATCAATTAAGAATCTCATAAAAAGTTCTGCAATAATGATGCTCTCAGTTATGCGTTCAATACATTTCTGAGCTAACATCTATGACATCTGTTAACTGCCATTAAAAAGAGCTGTTAATATTTTTAACTTGAATACCATTATAACAAATACCATTAAAGCAAATTCGAAGCCTAGATTTTCATCCTCATGAATTTCTGCTGGCATCAGGCTTGTGTTACTCAGTCTCTTAATATACATGATACCAATACATATAGAATAGGCTAAATCTGAATGGTCACAAATGTAACGTTGTGGTCACCACGCCAGTACAACCCGATAATTTAGATACCAGTGTCATTGCGCATCTTCTTTTACGTGCAGTGTTCCCTCATTCAGAAGCTTGAGAGTGTTTAAGTGGTGGACGCTTATGTAACCTTAAATGAGTGTGGAATGTGACCAAAAAGGAGAACTAGTGTCAGGATGACTGTGGATTATATAAATGGAGAAGAGAGTAAGCGAATGTACTCTACGCATACCTTCTCATCATAGAGGAGAAGCATATCAACACCCATGAGCTCACCACCCTTCTTAACATTACGAGCCTCCCAAAGATGCAGAAGCCGCCCAACAACAGTATCAATACAACGACCACCTTTGACCTTTCAAGTCGGAGAATAGAAGATTTGGAAAGTGCCATTCTCTTTTACAAAGGTTAAGAGTAAAAAGAACTTCAATTGTGAGGTCGTGGATGAATGGAAGGGCATATATACACATATCCTACTTATAGTTATATAATTATTCGTATTTATTTAGAATTTTTTGTATTGATACTATATAATTCAGTAATATAAAAGTTGATTCTAGAAATAATCTATTTAACACTCACTGTTTTTAGTAAATGGAAGTTTTTTTGTAATTTTTATAAACAAGAACGTAGTATTATCGTTTCTCTTCTCTTCTGCAAATTTTCCTGATTGATAAAACACTTTACAGAAGTGCATTTTTAATTGAAGTGACAATGCACTCTAAACAGTGATCAAGTCACTAAATGTGTATCAAACCACAATTTCAAACTGAACTGAGCCCGTGTAAGTCACATCCCCGGTTCATTAAATCGATCCGGTTTCACTTACCAACAACTTTATAATCTTGTGGTTTGTTATATTTGGCACGTGGTTTTTGTTTGGGTTCAGCTGTCAGTTAGGTCTCACCAAGATTTTATAACCACGTTCCATAATTCAAATTTTGATAGTATTCAACAATCTCAGCCCTTTGAATTTTCAATTGTTACAGTTTGTTCCACATACTTTTTTTTTTTTTTATAGGGTCTTCTTAAAGAAGAAGAATCATCTGAACAAACAAAAACACACAAAAGGGAACGAAGATGAGCGAAGAACAAGCACACGCCAACCTTGTGGTTCCCGCGTTTCGAACTGAGAAAGATCCCAAAACGCAAACGCAGAGTCAGAACGGGCATGCTACTACCGTTTGGCGGTTCGGTGGGACCGGAAAGGCCGCGAAAGCCTCGTCCGTAACGCTGAGAGGCGTTATCTACATGCTCTTCGACAACTGCAGCAAGGACGTCAAAAAGACTGTTTTACCCCTCGGCCATGGAGATCCTTCCGTCTACCCTTGCTTCCGCACCTGCATCGAGGCCGAAGACGCCGTCGTCAACGTCCTCCGCTCGGGCAAAAGCAACTCTTACGGTCCCGGAGTTGGGATTCTCCCGGCCAGAAGGTAAAGTTCTTTGAATCTCAAATGAATCAGTTCTTGACACGATTCCCTTATCTACTCACTTGACTTGCCCCACTTCCGACAGAACACAACAAGAAGTCAACAACACAGTCCAGTTTAATTTTGAAATTAACTTTAAAGACCCTATAGTTTTAGTGTTCTTATAATTAGACCCCGTAACTTTTCTAATGTACTAGATCGATCCACATTTTTTTGATTGAAACAGAGCCGTCGCCGATTATCTGAACCGAGATCTTCCGAACAAGCTAACGCCGGACGACATCTTCCTGACAGCCGGATGCAACCAAGGGATAGAAGTCCTGTTCGAAACCTTGGCTCGACCAAACGCGAACATCTTGCTCCCACGTCCTGGTTTCCCTCACTACGACGGTCGTGCTATCTACAGTGGTCTCGAGATCCGAAAGTTCGATCTTCTTCCCGACCAAGAATGGGAGATTGATCTCCAAGGCGTCGAAGCCATTGCAGACGAGAACACTGTTGCCATTGTTGTGATCAATCCCAACAATCCATGTGGAAACGTCTACTCTCACGACCATCTCCAAAAGGTTTGCTTCCTCTCCTCTGTTTCGTTACTCTGCTTTAAAGCTTGAAACTTTGCAAAAGCATGAAACTTTTTGCTTCAAACTGATGGATATTATAGGTGGCAGAGACGGCTCGGAAGCTGGGGATAATGGTGATCACAGACGAAGTGTACGACCAGACTATATTCGGAGACAATCCATTTGTTCCAATGGCGAAGTTCGCATCGATCGTCCCTGTGGTGACACTGGGAGGTATATCTAAAGGATGGGTTGTCCCTGGATGGAAGATTGGCTGGATGGCCTTGAATGATCCCGAGGGTGTTTTCGAGTCCACCAAGGTCTGTGTACTGCTACTTCTTCATCAATCCTCTCTTTTGCTGCTTTGAAACAAGTCATCTCAGTATGTGTAGTTACTCTTTGTTCCTGACAGGTAGCTCAATCCCTCAAACAGAATCTTGAGATAACTCCTGACCCTGCCACTATAATTCAGGTTTGTGGATTAGTATATGGTTATTGAATGGTTTCGGTTAGTTACTTAAACTAGTTCGTGCATTCATGAGTCATGGTTATGTTCCTTACAGGCTGCACTTCCTGAGATTCTGGAGAAAGCGGATAAAAGTTTCTTTGCAAAGAAGAACGAGATACTCAAACAAAATGTCGATTTGGTGTGTGATAAGCTCAAGTATATCCCCTGCGTCGTTTGTCCCAAGAAACCCGAGTCCTGCACTTATCTACTGGTAAGACTTCTATAACCGGGCACATCCAAAGCTGTAGTTAGTTAGACTGGACTTCAGACCGTTAGTAGTCTTTAGAGAACTGATGGATAGGAAAACATTCTGGTACTCGTAGAGATACCCCCACTTTTAACGGTTTTCACTTACTGCAGACAAAACTTGAGCTGTCAATGTTGGAGAACATCAAGGATGACACTGATTTCTGCGTGAAGCTGGCCAGAGAGGAAAACCTCGTGTTTCTACCAGGTAAAACAAAATAAAATCAAGAAACATGAGTCTTTGATTTGGGATTTGACACTAATATAGATTCATCTGTGGGGGGGATGTTTTGCAGGAGAGGCTCTGGGCTTGAAGAACTGGATGAGGATAACTATCGGAGTAGAAGCTCATATGCTTGAGGATGCACTTGAGAGACTCAAGGATTTCTGCACACGTCATGCCAAGAAGACAGATACAGAAACTGAGTCACTTCAAGCGTTGAAACTATAATAATGTCGGGACATTACATTCTTATGATATTTCATGCTTTTCCATTGTGATTTCCCTTCTATCTACATTAAATTTTAAACCAATAATAAAACCACACACAAAAAAAACTACGGTTAGCTATCAAAAAGTAATCATGATATAAAACTAAAAATTAACCTGTGCATAGCATCATCGGAACATGGATTATGAAAGGCTGATATTAATATAAATGCTATTCGAATGCGCATACAAAATGAAAAGCTCAAATGTTACACTTGGTATTTGGATGCAAACTCATTGTTGGTGACGTGGTGTTTTGACAGGCTGCACTCGCTATTAACAGCCAAATTTTAGTATCTCCATGCAAGCATGAACATCAGCTTATTCAAAGCATAACTTGCGTTACTGGATATAATACATATGGAAAACTGATTTTTACAGTATCACCAACCTAACATAAGCCGATCAATTTGAATGCTTAACCTCTTAGAGTAGCTAGAGATGCAGATCAATTGAACATAAAAAAAATTCAGATACAGGCGAATTGTTTTACTTGAGACTTCTTTTAAACAAATTCAAATGTTCTATTCTATCAGTTATGAAGATATATGAACTATCAATGGAACTGTGTATCCAATATTTAAAGATGCATATTATGCTCTTTCTCTTTAAAATACTTTTATTTTTGAATTGGTTAATGTTCACTTTTCACATTTCTATTTATGTATGAACATATTGTAATAATTTTTTTCACCAAGCATATTTCCATTTAAATATTTGGTTTGTTGTAGTAAACTTATTCTTCTTTGTTATAGTAGAAACATATGTTTTCCATTGTACAAAAAAAACAAATTAAATACATTTATTGATAAGTCTAATCAAAGCAAAGAAAAGATACTAAAAACACTCTGTTTTCCAGGCAAATTCAATCTCTTCCAAATGCAAAGGTGTCTTCTATATATAAAAGCACATAAAATATCTACCAAGTCCCACAACATCTAACCGATTCTCATAATTCATTTTACATATTATATAAATAATTTATCAAACACTTTTAGACCTAATTTGCTAAAGAGAATCCTCCGTCGAAACCATGACTTCCTTGAGCATCAAGTTATCCGGAAAGTTGTGTTTCCTTGGAAATGTTTTGTCAGCTTATACTATATCTGATCGATCTATCATGCGCTTCAATTATTTCATGTAATTAGATGTATTCACGATTACCTTGCAGCGGCTGCAACAGGCGTCTTCTTTCTTTCTGAGACCTGATGGTCGCCCAATCCCTACTGGTCACAGTCATGTTTCCATCTCTGCTAATATCAAATTAGCTCTCTAGAATATGGTTTATACTGGCAACATGTCAATCTTTTCTTATTCTGTTGCGAACCAGAGCAAACAAGTAAATTTTAATTCCACTGAAATCGAGTTTATGCACCAAGGTTAGTTCCTTACTTGAACATGAACACTTTTACTCTCTCTGTCTTTTACTGTTTTCCCTTTCTGATCTCCGGTTGATATACTACTTCAGCTATTCATCAAGAAAAAGTTCGTTTGATGTTTAGTAATCTTTTTACGTGGGGAATTAAACATCGTTATGAACCAACAAATTTGTTACTTTTTCCTATTCATTTTTCCTATTTATTTATGAACGTTTTCTTTTTCTTTTGTTTGGTGTTCACAAATTGGTATCAGGTTATTTGTTATTAATTTTTTTTTTAATTAATTAATATATGGGCACAAGCTTGTTATAGTACAGCTCACTAATGGAGGGAGATTAAGCAATAGGTTCGTGATAGCCAATTTATTAAAAGTGAGAGAGGAATTTGCCACGAGGCATGTGACCTGAGGGATACCGAAACCAGTTAATTTGGTTTCATTGGGTAATTAAGTGTAATAGGTTCATACTTTCCTTATGACACTTGTTCGGTTCTCCAGCACTGTCTCCTTACTCATCTGCTCGATATTAGATTAATGTTAAGGGGATCAACTTTGAAAAGCCTCTAAAACTTTCCTGAGTATCACTTGTATGTAATCCCTCTTTCGCTACAAATGTGATTCTCAAAGAATGTCACTGATAGTGTTTTTTCTTTCCTTCTTGAATCCTACAAAATCAAACTTTGTTTTATTTTTTTCTGCTTCTCTTATAATTTTTAATTGTATAAATCTTCAAGAAATCAGCCTTTATTTATAATACTTTCATAAGCATCCTTTTAACTTTGAGTAGATTTTTTTTACCAAGTTTATGTTTGGTCTATTTTTTAAAAAATTGATATGTTTATACAACATTAAATTTTGTCTAAAAACAATTAATAGATGTGATTACATATTAATATTTTAATAAATATTATTTCTTAACAATTACTGATTATTTTAAGAACTTTTAATGTGATTATATATAAAAGAAGGTTTCCATATACAAGTTCTGAGTTTTTAATTTTTGGATTTTTTGATTAATTTTGATTTATTATTTCTATAAATACTTAAAATTTTTGTAATATTGTTCAATTTAATTATTTTATAATAGTATATTTATTTTTAATGACATTCATAGATTTTTCAAGAAAATATTGAGGTTTTCCTTAATAGAAAAAATCAACAATTAAAAAAAAAGATGTTTTGAGGGAAAAAATTATCCAAACTTTCTCAATTATATAATTCACCATATATAATTTAGAATAAATATCGGTGACCAAAAATACAAAAAATTATATTTCTAGAGCTTTAGTCAATTTTAAAAATAAATTAAATATCATATATTTTTAACTTTTTAGTATTTAAATATAGTAGAAATGAGCTTATGTCAAAAATATCTAATCATGAAACAGTGTTGTACTAAAATTTATGGATTACCTGTTGAAATCCATTATTAGTTTTTTTTGTAAAAATTTTAAAACGACATTATTTTTCTCACAAAATTGTTTCTTTTGTCGAAAATTTTGTATATAAACTTAAACAGGCCTATATTACATTAAATAGATCGAATTTTTTTTAATATAAGTAGACTTAAACAGGCAAACCTAAACAGGTCTGGCCCACCCATTTTACATCATTACGTACCAATATTAATTTATTAAACTCTATAACTGAAACAAGAGCTTGTATAAATAAATAAGACTTCATTTACCAAAAAGAATCTCTCTCCATGGAAACCATATGTTCCTTGAGCACCACCTTCTCCGGTAAGTTGTGTCTCTATCTCTCCTTTGAAATTGTTTGTTAGGTTATTCTACATCTGACCGATCTATCATGTGCTTAAATGATTTGATGCAATGAATTGTATTCACGATTATTCTTGCAGTAGCTGAGACAGGCGTCTTGGACTTGGATGCTTGCCCAATCCATCCTGGTCACAGTCCTGCTTCGGTCTCTGCTATATCAAATTAGCTCTCCAGAATATGGGTTATATTGAAAACTTGTCCATCTTTGCTTATTCTGTTGCGGACAAGAACGAACAACTAAATTTTGATTCCGCCAATATTGAGTTTGTACACCAAGGTCA